>OZ038325.1:544567-607067 GCA_964035795.1 Pterobdella sp. o SKG-2022 | reverse complement strand
TACTATTATTTTTATTATTATTATTATTATTATTATTATTATTATTATTATTATTATTATTATTATTATTATTATTATTATTATTATTATTATGCACCTCAGAAGATTTATGGCAACCTCACGTGCCCTGTCTATGCAGCCACTTTATGATCATAACAACAATAATAAATCCATATTGTTGTTATTATTATTCATATTATTACTATTGTTGTCGATATTGTTGTTATTATTGTTACTATTGATGCTGTTTCTTTTGTATCTATTGATACAATGTCTCAACTTGACATCTTCTTTCATGTTTATGTTTTTATTCTTTATGATTGCTATTATAATTATTATTTTTATTGTTTCTTAATTATTATTTTTATTATTATTATTATTATTATTATTATTATTATTATTATTATTATTATTATTATTATTATTATTATTATCCTTATGCTTATGATTATTATTGTTATTATTATCAATATTTTTGTTACCATTATTTTTATGATTAAAATTGTTTTTTTTTCTTTTTTTATTCTGTTTTAAATTCTATTTATTCTTTTTAATCTTTGGTTTTGCACACAGTACATTAGAAGCTTAGAAACCTCAATTGAAGGAAACAGTATCTCTTTCAAAGATTTATAAGAGGGAGGATCAAATATTTGAGAATATTATTTTATTTTATATTATTAACCTTTAATTTTTTCACTTATAGATTCTAATAATACTTTTAACAAACTATATAAAATAGAATTGGTTGAAATAAATTCCAGTTTAATAATTATGAATATATTAAAATCAAATTAATATGAATAAATTTATTTTGGTGCAAAGATCATTATTATTATTATTGTTTTAAATTGTAATTAATTAAAAATAGAAACAAATTTTCTTTGCAGCTTAACAGTTGTTGAGGCAGGTGACGTGTCAGTTACCAAGGTTACCAAGACGAAGAAGAGGAGGAATAGGAGGATGAAAAAAGAGAAAAATGAATAAGAAGTGAAGGAGAAGAAGGAAGAGGAGGAATAGGAGGATGAAAAAAAGGAAAAAAAAGAGAAAAAGAAGAAGAAAGAGAAAAAAGAAAAAAAGAAAGGAAATAATGATGATGATGATTGTGAAAGTGATGATAATGATGCTGAAGATAATATTTCAAGCTTTGAAATCACTGAAGCCTAGCAGCGAGTAAATCAAGAAAAATTTTGAAATTAAAAAAATAGAAAAAAAAATAAAAAAAATAAAAAAAAAAAAAATTTTCACAAGAAAAAAATCAAATTTGTGGCAACACATGAAATATGGCGTAGAAAACAGAAAAAATAACAAAAACAAAACAAAATGGTGAAAATGAGAAATAATAACTGAAATATATTTGTTTTGGAGTGATTGGATCATATGAGAGAAATATAATTTGACTGTGATTGGAGGAAGATTTGGTGTGATGAATATTCAAAAAATAATAATAATAATAAAAGTAATAATAACTATTATAAAATAATAATAAAAATAATAACAACTGTTGTTGTAGCTGAATAATAAAAATAATAATTTCAATAAAAAACAGAACAGTTTTGAAACAATGGAAAACTATTGGAATGATAAAACAATTGTTTATTAGGCTTGTAGTTGAGAAGGATGACCAAGTGGTGGAAAAAATTATAATAGTAAAAGCAACAATAATAAGAATGGTAATAATAACAATAAAAATAATAATATTAATAATAAAAACAATAATAACAGCTGTAAATATAATTTGAAAAAGTCATAGGAGTTCTTTTGTTTCATCATCGTTGTTTTCAGTATTTATACTTTTTTTTTTTTATTATCATTATTATTATTATTATTATTATTATTATTATTATTATTATTATTATGATTATTATTATTATTATTATTATTATTATTATTATTATTATTATTATTATTATTATTATTATTATTATTATTATTATTATTATTATTATTATTATTATTATTATTATTATTATTATTATTATTGTTGTTATTATTGTCCTTATTGTTTTTATTTTTATTATTTTTTTATTGTTATATTTATTATTATTGTTATTATTATTTACGTCATTCTACATCATGTTTAGTTGTGAGATCATCATATATCATCTGTTTTTTATTCTATCACCACTAAATCTCTTTTATTATCGACCATTATTCAAATATAATATCATAAAAACAAAGAACAAATATATTGAAATGAACACTAAATGGGAAAAAACATTGTATGAAAAAGCATATAATATATCAATAATCTTTTCTTATTTATGATCTTTCATCGAGGAAACATGGCGGTTAAGAGGCCAATGAAAGAAAAGGTTAATGACTTGAGTCGCATCTCAACACCATTTTAGGTGGGTGTGATTGGATGCAATGGAGCCATGAGTAGTTGTGGTGATGAAAGTGAAGATAGTGTTTGAGATAAAAATATAAGTGGTGATGATGATGATAGTCATTGAATAATAATAATAATAATAAAATAATGATAAATAATACTAATAAAAAATATAATAATAATTTTCCCTATTATAATTTTAAAAACAATTATTGAGCAATTTAATAACGAAAAAAATAAATAAATAAAATATTGAAGAAATCAATTAATAAGAATTAATTGAATAAGCAGAATAAAACGTGAGAAATGTGTCAGGGTGAGGTCATTGGTGGAAACAAGGGGGGGTCAGAAGGTCAAATAAGATAATGCCGGATGAGGGTAGGTCTTGGATCTCTATTGTTTTGTTTACTATTATATTATATTTATTATTTCCGTTATTTTTTATTTATTGTTTTATTGTTGAACATATAATATTGTTTGTATTTCTTTATTATATTATTCCTAAAAATTCAGATAATTTCTCAAAAATAATTTAAAAATTTTTTTTACATTTATCACTCATAATTTCAAGTCTTTCTTATGCATCTGAACTATGTTTTATGGCTCAAGAATTTATATTTTAAAATCAATTTGGGTTTTTTTTGGCGTTTGAAAGGTTTTTTTACATCCATCAACCACTCGTATGCTTTTATATCTTCTCATCCATCCATCCATCCATCCATGCATCTATTCACCCATCCATGAATCCATGCATCCATTCACCCATCCATCCATCCATTTATAAATATTCAATATAACATACTCAGCTTTCCATCTCTCTGACATAGGTCCACCACAAACCACCCACCCATTCATAACTACCGAAATCCACCCACCCATTCATAACTACCGAAATCCACCCACCCATAAACACCACTACAATCCACCCACCACAACCCCCCTAAACACTTCTACTACATCTTTATGTAGCGCTGTTTTGATTTATTTTCTTTTCATTCTTCTCCTCTCAACGCTTCTACTGTTTTATTGCCTGGGTTTTAAGAAGTGGGAGTGATGTGGAAGATAAATATAAAAAGCATTTGAAATAATTTTATTTTTAATTTTTGATATAAAAAAAACATAATAAAACTATTAAACTGTTTTTAATCGGAAAACAAAAAAATCTTCAACCCACCAGCACCTACCCTCCTTCAATCAAAATATTTATCCGCCATGTTTTCAATGAAATTAACTTTTAACAAAACACGTGACAATAATCAGGTCAAGTTATTAGTGAATTCGTCGAAGCGGAAATAGTTAAGTGCTTTCGCGCCTTTGTGCTATATTTATGGTCTTTGGAACACTTCTTCAAGCGATTATGAGGGGAATAAGTACTACAATGAACAATGGCATTTCATACTATTATTCATCAAAACTATTGTCAAAATAATTTTTGCGATAATATAATTCTAACAATAATATTCATGGTGGTGATGATGATGAAGATGATGAGGATTATGATGATGAAGATGATGATGATGAGAATGATAATGATGATGAAGCTGATGATGAGGATGATGATGATGAAGCTGATGATGAGGATGATGATGTGGGACATGACTTCACTAATGGATAATGATAATGAATTTTTTATGAAACACTTGGTGTTATGAGGTTGAGGGGGTGTATCGATTGGTCACGCACATTATCCTCCAGATTGAAGCAGTTTGTAGTGATTTTAAATTCTAAAATTATTTATAGTTAATGTGAATATTTATTAGTTTTATATACTGTTGATTGGTTGGTATAATGGAGGTGTGTGAAATCAACGAAAAGCTAACGTACTTCGGTTAAAATTTTCAGTTCTAGCTTTTATCACTTATATAAAAATCATGGAGAATGCAAAAGTTTTTTAAGGTTCGAGAGAAAGTTTTTTCCCAAAGATCATAGATATATTTCAAATAAATGATTTTTTAAAATTTCTATTTTTTTAAACTCATATTGAATCTTAGAATACAAATTTTCGTACTCTTAAATTTTTATTTAAATCCCCTTTCGATTAATATGGTTCAACAATGCCCTTTGCATTTGCAGAAGATTAATCAAAATTTTAAAAAATAAATCAAAATTTCATTTTAAATCCGAAATTTATTTCTAATTCACGTAGACTTTTAATTCATCAAAAATATTTTTAAGGTTTGAAGAAAATTTTAATTTTAAATATTTTACAGATAAAATTTATTTTTTTGGGAAAATGTTAATTTTTAATTTTAACGCAAATCAAGCGCTTCGTGAAAATTACGAATTCAGATCTAAGCGAGAACAGCTATTAGCTTAACTCGTTTCGAATATTAAATGTTAATGATTTCAGGAGTGCTTTCTTTAGAATCGAAAATTCACGTTTTTATTTATTCATTGTCTCAAAAATAGCTAAAATATTGTATTTTTGAGAAATATTCCACTGTTAAATTCATTTCGAGAAAGTCTGACAATTAAAATTCACACACAACATTTCAATCAAATGTTACCAAATCTTCACAAAGTAGAGGAATTTGTTTAAGGTAAAATATCAAAATCTTTTCATCTTGCAATCTGTCTAGACCATCATTCGCAAGCAAATATTTTTTTTTACACGTCACTACGCCATGTTGCTTACATTTGCGCTTCCGTAATAGCATTTTTGACCAAAAAAAAATCAAAACTTATATACCTCATTGTCGTTTCACATTTTCCCACATTTTCATGATATAATTTCGAAAATTATTTATACTCATAGTGTGTGGTTTAATTTATACCTGTTTGGCTTTTAAGCCGTTAACTTCTGGAGTTTTTGAAAAATTATAATTAACAGAATGACTGGATTAGAAGATAAAGAGGTAGTAGATGAGTTAGAAGATGGGGAGTTGGAGGAAAGTGAAGATGAGGATAAAATAGAAACAAAATCAATTGGAAATGTACATGAAAAAGAATTCAAACCATTTTCAAACTTTGTAGTTGGTGTTAAAGAGTCTGAGGTGAAAGTTGAAAGTAGAATATCATCTAGAAATAAATACTCAGAAAATAAAGCATCAAAAAATAAAGTAGGAATTGAACTTTCCAACTTATTTTTTTTATTTTTTTTTTGCTTTTTTTTCAAATTCATATCTAACTCAAACCAAAGCATTTCTATTAACATCCTAAGTTACCATCACAAACTCAAAAAAAGAAACCTGAAGAAAGGAATATAAATAAAAGAAAAAGATCCCGAGAAGAAGAGGAGAGGGAGGAAGAGGAAGAATACCAAAGGCTGACATCATATGCAAGGAAGCTGCAAAAAGATTTAGAGAATGGCAGTTACATAGACGAGGGTGAAGCGGAAGACAATTATGTTGAATTCTTCGACCCTTCTCTTAGGTTATCAACTTGTTACACTACCTTGTGCTCCTATCCTGTTCACCATTATCTTCTCTAGTTTCAATCTATATTTCAAAAACTTTCATATTTTTGTGTTTCAGTATTAAATATTCCTCAATATCCCACAATAAAAAAGTTTATAACACATGAATCTCTACACAGCAACATCTGCACAGCAATCAAAACATCAGCATTTTCCTACTAGCAAATCTAGCATATATTTGTGTATTCATCTAAACCATCAAATTATCTATCATAACCAATAAAATATTTTAATAAATACATGACTATCTCTTCACATTAAAATACTAATATATTCATATAAGCAGCTGATTATGTATTCATATAAACAGCTAATTATATATTCATATATCAACCAATGACATTGTAGGGGGTATTATGAGGAGGGGTGGAAAAAGGGGAAGGTGTGCAAGTTTTTTGTTGAGGGATCTTGCAGCAAGGTGGGTAGGCATGAATCATTATTGAGCACACATGAACACACAGACATATTTATGAAAATTCAGATACATGCACACATTCACCCAAACAAACTTAATACAAATACAACATTCACTTCGAAATATCCACTCATCTTAATATAAAAAAACCTTCATTCACACATCCACTTCACCCACACAAGCACATATATAATATCTACCCAAACAAACACACACATACAGGGTGACTTATGCACATACTCACATGACTCACCCCAGCTGGAGGGAGAGATTTGCAAGCTCTTTCTCTTCTCTCACTGTCCTTATGGGTCCAAATGCCATTATTTGCATGTTTCTCCTAATGTTTGTTTTTATTGTTTTTTTTTATTATGCAGGTTATTATTTTTGTTGATAGTGAATAGTAATAATAGTTAATATTTCACAGAGCAAAACACACTTGGGAGCTAAGAAGAGAAAGAGAGGTAAAAAAGTACAGTACAAAAACCAACCCACACACACACACACACACACACACACACACACACACACACACACACACACAGATGACCACTATACAAGAGACATCCCCTCCTTGTTGGACCTGCAAATTGAACTGCCCTGGGAGGCTAGAGGACTAAGAGATGAAGCTGAGATTATCAGGGTTATTATTGTTACCATTATTATCTCTTTTTAATTTTTAGTATAATTATTATTGTTGTTCTTATTATTGTTGTTATGTTGTTGGCTGAGGTTTGGGTCTAAGGACTATTTTGGGGCATAGTTTCTACATATAAATGGTTAATGAGATTTGAATATAGTTATTTCCAATCAGTATTTCTTGTCTACCAGCAACTTTATATTGAAATCTAACTAATACTAATGATGTTTAAGGATAAATTGATATTAATCTGTCCATACTTCTTCAGATCCTTAAAATGGCTGCCGATGAGTCTGTGTGAGTAGACCTTTTTGTATCATAATTTCTTATTATAATATGATTACCACTTGGATATTGTTAGAGAGGGTGAGGTTGTGGTGACAAATCAGTGACCCCTGCGGAAAAGGGGAAGATGTATTTCATAATAAAATGAGAATGTTTATGTTCATCTATAAATGTTCCCGCAGCAAAAAATTAGGCAGAAACAAGGAAAACAACCGAAAACGACCTTTACCCTTTGAACCGGAAATTAAGAGCACCAAAAAACCTTTAGAAGACATTTCTTGCAACGTTTCCTCAAAGAGGTCACACCCTGTGAGATTGTCAGTGTCAGAAGGGAGTGTCAAGCAGGTCTCTGATGTCAAAGTTACATTCAAAACTGAGGATGGTGATGGGTTGGAGGATGGTGAAACTGGGGAATTAGATGAGGATGATGAAGAAGAAGATGGCGAAGTGAGGCCGGAAAAAGAAGAAACCATTGTTAAGAAAGAGGTGGAAACAAAGAAGGAGGAAGAAGTGAAAGAAAAAATTCAGAAGTTTGTGTCAAAAAGTGAGACAAGCATATCACCTGTAAATAAGAAGGACTTCTCGAGAAACTGTAAGTGGTGCATAATAACAATAATAATAATATTGATTTTTAGTATTGATTTATTGATTCAACAGTTAATGACATTGACATGAGGTTCATTAGTCAAAAGAAGCCTTTGCTTGGTGTCAAGTGGGTCTTTTTCTGTCTGTCTGTTTTTCTATCTATATATCTATCTATCTATCCATCTATCTATCTATCTGTCTATCTATTTATCTATTTCATATTGAAATACTTCACATGCATAACAGGCCCAACCTTGATACAAGCACATCCACTTCAAACATAAAAATCGAAGAAAATGACAACACGAACAACAAAAATGACCAAAACAACAACAATAATAATAATGACCAAAACAACAACAATAATAAAAAATTCCCTCTCTTATGCATGCCACCACGACTGGCGTACAACGATAAGGTGATAGAGATGAAGGAGAAGTTGTTGAAACGATACAAGAACGATGATGATGATGATGGGAGTGATAAGAGGAAAAGTTTCAATGATAACGACCAAAGAGAGTTTAATGATATCAGAATTGTGGTGAATGTCAGTAGGAATGAGAACCCCATGTATAATGAAGCTGGTGGTGAGGTGGTTGAGGGTGGCTCAAGGTTCGTGGTTGGCAGCCATGCAACTCATGTTGTATCAGCATCTTCAGATTTCAAACATGGCGACCAAGAGTATTACAATGATCAGGACAATGTAGATAACAAATATAACAGTTTTGATTCCAAACAGAAAGGTATATTGAAGCTTGTACCCCCAAACTATCCCCCTTCTCTGCAACCACCACTCCACCAACTCCCTCCCCTCCACCCTCCTCCTGCTCCTCAATTCCTCACCACCCGCCCTCCCAACCTCTCCCAGAACAGTCAACTCACCCAGCAGTTATCACCACAAAACCCACCCTTGCTTCCCAAACCTCCCCATCCTGGCCCCCTTTTGGTTGCTCCAGACCACGCCAATCAATTGAGAAGCAGCACATCTCAACCCAAAAATTTCACTCCAAATGCAAGCCAGTTTATGTCTCATCCTAACCAACCAAATCAGCTTTTACACAATCCCAACCCTTTCCAACGATTCCTACCCAATCAGAATCAAGTGCCACCATTTTTACCCAATCAAAACCAACCATCCACGTCGATTTTACCCAAGCCTAGCCCACCTTCTCAATTCTTGCCCAATCACCCTTCTTTATTAGGAAATTTTAATCCTCAAAACCAATTAAATTCCACCAACCCCCTGCTCAGACAACCAATCTTGATCAAGAACACCCTCAACAACTTCATAGACATCTTGTTCAACAACAACAATCAACAACGACCCTTGCAACAACACATCCGCAACATTCTCCAACAAAATAACCAGTTTGCCTTACAAAATAATATCATCAGAAATAATATAAATAATAATACAAATAATAATAATAATAATAAGGATATTAAATTATTGAACAGCGTTGAGATCAATAGAAGGTTACAACATATATTCAACAACACTTTATCTGGCAACAATGATCTATTAGGCAATAAAATCAACAGTTTACTTATTAATAACAATAATAATAATAATCTAATAAATAAAAATAATAATCTAATAAACAATTACAATAAAAATAATCTAATAAACAATAACAACAATAATCTCATAAATAATAATATAATAAATAATTTACCAAACTTGAATATGAATAATAACTTACCAGTTTCAACTAATAATAACGATAACAACAACAATAACAATAATATGAATAATAACAACAATAACAATAATATGAATAATAACAACAATAACAATAATATGAATAATAACAACAATAACAATAATATGAATAATAACAACAATAATTTTTTGAATTTCAGCTCCAAGACGCCACATGCTATGTATAATAACAATAATAATAATGATTATTTGTTGAATGGCTTGTCATTAGTTAGACCAAATAGTTATTTAAACAACAATCACATTAATGACATCTCCATAACTATCCCTAACAATAATAATAATAACAATAATGTTAGAAGTAGAAATATTGTCGATAATATCAATAATAATAGTAATATAATGAATAATTATAATAACATGAATAATATTAACTATAATAATTTTAATAACAAAAACATTAATAGTAATAGAAGCAATGGTCTGCTACCGACCCCCAGTGGTGAAAACTTCCAGATCACGTTCAAAAACCATCCTGTGGGTAATGAGAGGGTCATAAGCAATGATGCCTCTGCCAGAGGAGTTTCCCAAGTTGAGAGTTATGATAATGATACGAGTAAGGGGGTTCAAAATGTTTGTGAGGGAAGTGAGGTACCGACAGACCAACCAGCTCAGTTAGAAGCTTCCACCAATGAGAATGAAGAGGATTACATAATAGGTGGAGTTAATCTCAGAACTCTGCCAGAAGAACATCGTGATTTACTGTTGAAAATGATTGACTTGCACCGACAGCAAGACCACACCAAGGATAGTATGGATGAGATAGAGAACCTAATGAGACAAGCTTCATCGGAAACAGAACCCACCAAAACAGCAGACACCAGCACTGACGTCAAAGCCGGCGTCCAACCACAACAGGTCGCAAACACTACTAGTCTAGCACCTTGTGTTTTGCTATCATCATCAACAACATCTCTAGCCTCATCATCTTTGCCTTCTTTATCTTCCAAACCTCGGGTTCTTTTACCCACACCAACAATCCCTCCAATCGATGTAGCCACAGAGGTTGTTTCTTTTTTTTCATCACCCACAACTATTTCTACTCAATTAGAAATGTTAAAATGTTCTCGAACCACAGGAAAAGATGGAAATGACGCAAACAGACTTAGAGGAAGGTGCTGTGGTGGTGCCCAGTGTTGAGTAAGTAATCATATTTCGCAACCTCTTGATTTGCATTTTCAAAATATTTCAAACATTTTCAGAGTTCCTCAGACATACACTCTGACGAAAGCAAATCAAGTGGCGTTTGACTGCAAGTTGAAGGGCCCCTACAAGCTTATCGCTTGTGACATTCCTCCTAAAACTTTACCCTCATTTTTGCCCATTTCTTCTCATGACCCCAGGATCCAAAAACTCCTCCAAATGGCGCCAACCACTGTGGCAGCCACCACAAGCACTCCCACCACCTCTGCCACCACCACAACCACTTTGACCACCACTCAGCTGGTCAACAGGGACCCCAGGCTGTACAGGAGGAAGAAGTACGGACCTGGCAGCAAAGCAGCCGTTAGTCATTCGACCAGTCTCGCAGAAGCTTCTGCTAAAAATAACCCTCTAGCTGTGTCTATTGTTGAAGCTGATAATACCACCAGCGGTGATATCCCTATAATTAGTACTAGTGGGGAGGGGCTAGGGTCGCTGAGTGACTTTTTGATGAGATACTCTAAGGTGCCCCTCAGTGAACTCAACCTCCACACCAACGATTCTGATAACAGTAGCAACAACACCAAGCTTAATGATGAGGGTGAGGTGAAGTTGCGTGAGGTGGCAACAAGTCTTGATGGAGAAATCTTTAGCAGTGTTTCTAAGTTAGAGTCAGGCGCGCCCTTAGATCAAAACGCTATTGACGTCATTCAAGATAAAAATAACAACATTAGTAAGCACCCATTGACGTTTCAATCGCCTCTTATATCGCCCACGTCCGTTAACACTTACTCGTTCGACAAACGTCCTAACTTTTCTAAAAATAACTCGAGACCTAATAGGTGGCCCAAAAATAGAAACAAAATATCAGATAATTTGAGTACTAATAATAGCATAAATAATAATGAGAATGATTTAGATAATAATAACGAGTTGAAAGGCCATTTCCGTAGTATCGATCCGACTGCGTCGCCATTTTGTTAATTATTATTATTATTTTATTACGTTTTATTTCTATTATTGATTAGTATGTTTGTATACATTTGGTTAAAAATTAATTCCTATTAAAAGTTTATTTTATTGTTCACGTGAGACAAGTTGTATATGCAAAACAAGCGATCTGAGTATACTAATTCTATTCTTCATATATTTCTTCTCTTAGTCTCATGTAAGACTTCATTGACCCCTCTCCACCAAACCACTCCACTGCCAATTTCCACAATTCCTTCATTAAAAGCTTTTGTACCCTTTTTGAAACTAACCGAAGATTAAATATAGTAATTACCAAAGATTCTACATTGATGAATAGAGTTTTTGAAGACAAGAATGAAAAATTTACTTGAATTTAGTTTGAACTAATCAAAAATTGTTCATAATAACATCCAATATTAATTATACTGCTTGTTATGAAAAGCTTTATTGATAAAAAAAAACAAACTTTATTGTAAACTCACAAGATGAAATACCTTGAAAATTTTACACTAGCAACAATAAAATGGGTATATTTAAGAACACAAATAAATTTTATTGAGATACAAAGCTTTTCGTTAACCAAGTAACATTTTTAAGTACTTTGCTGGCAAGAAGCTTTGTATCTCAAAAAAATTTGTGTTCATAAAATACCTTGATACCAAGAAATTAATTTAAAAGTGCATTCAAAAATTACCCCTATATACCATCTCTATTATTTGGGTTTTTAAAACAAACCTCAAATTATGGGTATCATAGAAAAGTGAGCTTAATTTACTAAGTACAGACAGCAGTATTTTGTATTGGAGCTTGAGTTATAGGCCGTTGCTAATGTTAGGTTCAAGTTTGCATGATATCAATCTTAAGAGACTCTTAATATTGAACGACCCTTGTCTATTAAAAAGAACTTATGTTATCTGCGTTATATTTCAATGAAATTCACTCAGTGAATGTGTGGTGGGCAGCAAAAAAACTTAAATTACGTGGTTGAGGTCCCTCAAACTTCACCCCGTGACATAAAGGAGTAGCAAACTAGAGAGAAGATTTGAAAACAACCGGAAGGATTAACGACACAAGGAATGGTTGAAAATTTTAGAATTTACCAACATCTAGCTCTCCACCATCATTTCTCTCAACAACATGTGGACATAAAAAAACGCATGAACACGCAACATATGAAAGCATCACAACACATAATAGAGCAACATCAACAAAAACAGTTGAAGAACTTGAAAAATAGTTTGAAATATGTTTACAAAAACACATACAAACTTCTCACGCAACAAGACCACAACAACAATATCCCAATATTTAACAACCCACAAAACAACATCTCAACTTTCAACAACAACACTCGAATATTCAACAACCCACAACACAGCATCTCAATCTTCAACAACAACCCACAACACAACAACAGTCTTCTCCCCCACAAAATCTCCTACAACAACAATTTGAATTTCTATGAAAGTGAAACAGAGCTTCTGACAACCAAATGCCTCCCTCCCTGCAGGATATGTAACGATAAAGCCAGTGGGTTCCACTATGGGTTGAACACGTGCGAAGCTTGTAAGGTAGGTGGGTAAAGCCGAAGATTGTGGGATCGATTTTCGGTTTGGGTTTTAAGATACATGAGTTCGTTTGTTTATTTATGTAAAAAATGGCTTATGGTTAAAAGCATGAAGATAAAAAAGTCGATATGAATGATTTGGCGCTTAAAAATGGAACAAATGATCAAAATGAAGTGCTATGTTTTTAAATGGTGGAATTTCTATAAATAGATGTGGTTTGAAGGCTTCTGTCGTGTTTTTTGACCACGTGATCAACTGTTTATATAATTTATAAGCTTATAATTGCGCAGAAAAAAGATGAAAAAATGAGAATGATGCCTGAACATAAAATAAAAACGAAACAGCAATCAAAAAAAACAACCATCTAAACAAAAAAAAATAAAATACAAATAACCAAGGGAACACACATAAACACATAAACAAAAACATATGAACAAACACATAAACAAAAACATATGAACAAACACATAAACAAAAACATTTAGGGTTTTTTCAGAAGGTGTTTAAAACGCAGACACCAACACATTTGTGAGCACAACAACACATGTGTGGTGACCGGAAATGAAAGGGGCCAGTGCAGCGCTTGTCGTTACCGGAAGTGCTTGAGACTAGGAATGTCCATCGATGGTTCTATTCAAGATTTTTTGATCATTTCATAGAAATAGTTTTATCAATTAAGATTATGATTTTTAATAATCAATGATAAACTATATTTTTATAGACTAACACATAGAAGTACATATAAACATACGCATACAGCCATAAAGACAGGCAGATACACACATGAAAAGAGACAAAAGGACCAAGAGGAAGTGGAAAATTTAAAAAACAGACAATTTTTCAAATGTTACGCTGATGAAGGTTTAAAAATAATTTTAAAAAATTTAGATTTAAATACCTTCACAAACTCACAACCAAACCGCCAATACAGAGCTGGATAAAATAATACGTGCCGTGTGTCTTTCGCAAGTCTCCCACTTGAAGTGGGATGAAACCAAGCTGAATCTGTCCTCCAAGGAGTCCTTGTATCTGGTACTCAAGTTGTCTGTATCTCTATTTTTGATGAATTTTTTTAACTTATGCCTTGTTTCATTTTTTGAGTTCTTTTTTTTATTTCTTTGAAATTATTTATCATTACCCTTATAATAATTTTTATCATGAATTAATATAGAATATTATCACTCTTTCAATACCCCTTCCACACCACTATCACCACCCAGGAACAAAGAGAGAAGCATGAGCGACTGTTTGGCAGTTTGTCAAGTCTTGCCATTGAAGACTATCTAGATGTTTATAATGCTACAGGTTTTAAGCTGTTTATAATAATAATAACAATAACAATCATAATATTAAAACTAAAAATATTAACAACAATAATATTGATAGTAGTAGTAGTAGTAGTAGTATTAGTAGTAATGGTAGTAGTAGTAGTAGTAGTGGTAGTAGTAGTAGTGGTAGTAGTAGTAGTAGTGGTAGTAGTAGTGGTAGTAGTAGTAGTAGTGGTAGTAGTAGTAGCCATAATGTAAATATGGAAGGTCATAAATATGTATAACTGCTATAAATAGGCATAGACGTGGATGGCAGGTTGGAGTTGGTACTGAAGCTACTGCCTTTAGTCGAACCAAATCTCAGGTTACCAATTTTATTTATATTGAATTTGATGGCTGAGTTGGTAGGGCGTTTAAACTACAACCATGAGATTCAGAGATCGAACCCTGCTATGATGTCGTCAGAAGTGTCTTCATGTTTTAAATAAGGACAAAATGTATTTATTCTAAAAGAATTTTTTGTTCAAATTTTGATTTTTAAAAATAGTTTTATTTGTAATAAATCTCCATTTAGAATCAAAAAACTTCACAATCCTAACCACTCCAACACCACACACCACTCCAACACCACTCCAACACCACACACCACCACACCACTCCAACACCACACACCACCACACCACTCCAACACCACACACCACCACACCACTCCAACACCACACACCACCACACCACTCCAACACCACACACCACCACACACCACCACACCACTCCAACACCACACACCACCACACCACTCCAACACCACACACCACCACACCACTCCAACACCACACACCACCACACCACTCCAACACCACACACCAACACACCACTCCAACACCACACACCACCACACCACTCCAACACCACACACCACCACACCACTCCAACACCACACACCACCACACCACTCCAACACCACACACCACCACACCACTCCAACACCACACACCAACACACCACTCCAACACCACACACCAACACACCACTCCAACACCACCACACCACTCCAACACCACACACCACCAGACCACTCCCACCACACACCACCACACCACTCCAACACCACACACCACCACACCACTCCAACACCACACACCACCACACCACTCCAACACCACACACCACCACACCACTCCAACACCACACACCACCACACCACTCCAACACCACACACCACCACACCACTCCAACACCACACACCACACACCACTCAAACACCACACACCACCACACCACTCCAACACCACACACCACCACACCACTCCAACACCACACACCACCACACCACTCCAACACCACACACCACCACACCACTCCAACACCACACACCACCACACCACTCCAACACCACACACCAACACACCACTCCAACACCACCACACCACCACACCACTCCCACCACACACCACCACACCACTCCAACACCACACACCACCACACCACTCCAACACCACACACCACCACACCACTCCAACACCACACACCACACACCACTCAAACACCACACACCACCACACCACTCCAACACCACACACCACCACACCACTCCAACACCACACACCACCACACCACTCCAACACCACACACCACCACACCACTCCAACACCACACACCACCACACCACTCCAACATCACACACCACCACACCACTCCAACACCACACACCAACACACCACTCCAACACCACCACACCACTCCAACACCACACACCACCACACCACTCCAACACCACACACCACCACACCACTCCAACACCACACACCACCACACCACTCCAACACCACACACCACCACACCACTCCAACACCACACACCACCACACCACTCCAACACCACACACCAACACACCACTCCAACACCACACACCACCACACCACTCCCACCACACACCACCACACCATTCCAACACCACACACCAACACACCACTCCAACACCACCACACCACTCCAACACCACACACCACCACACCACTCCAACACCACACACCACCACACCACTCCAACACCACACACCACCACACCACTCCAACACCACACACCACCACACCACTACAACACCACACACCACCACACCACTCCAACACCACACACCACCACACCACTCCAACACCACACACCACCACACCACTCCAACACCACACACCACCACACCACTCCAACACCACACACCAACACACCACTCCAACACCACCACACCACTCCAACACCACACACCACCACACCACTCCAACACCACACACCAACACACCACTCCAACACCACCACACCACTCCAACACCACACACCACCACACCACTCCCACCACACACCACCACACCACTCCAACACCACACACCACCACACCACTCCAACACCACACACCACCACACCACTCCAACACCACACACCACACACCACTCAAACACCACACACCACCACACCACTCCAACACCACACACCACCACACCACTCCAACACCACACACCACCACACCACTCCAACACCACACACCACCACACCACTCCAACACCACACACCACCACACCAGTCCAACACCACACATCACCACACCACTCCAACACCACACACCAACACACCACTCCAACACCACCACACCACTCCAACACCACACACCACCACACCACTCCAACACCACCACACCACTCCAACACCACACACCACCACACCACTCCAACACCACACACCACCACACCACTCCAACACCACACACCACCACACCACTCCAACACCACACACCACCACACCACTCCAACACCACACACCAACACACCACCCCAACACCACACACCACCACACCACTCCCACCACACACCACCACACCACTCCAACACCACACACCAACACACCACTCCAACACCACCACACCACTCCAACACCACACACCACCACACCACTCCCACCACACACCACCACACCACTCCAACACCACACACCACCACACCACTCCAACACCACACACCACCACACCACTCCAACACCACACACCACCACACCACTCCAACACCACACACCACCACACCACTCCAACACCACACACCACCACACCACTCCAACACCACACACCACCACACCACTCCAACACCACACACCACCACACCACTCCAACACCACACACCAACACACCACTCCAACACCACCACACCACTCCAACACCAAACACCACCACACCACTCCAAACCACACACCAACACACCACTCCAACACCACACACCAACACACCTCTCCAACACCACCACACCACTCCAACACCACACACCACCACACCACTCCCACCACACACCACCACACCACTCCAACACCACACACCAACACACCACTCCAACACCACCACACCACTCCAACACCACACACCACCACACCACTCCCACCACACACCACCACACCACTCCAACACCACACACCACCACACCACTCCAACACCACACACCACCACACCACTCCAACACCACACACCACCACACCACTCCAACACCACACACCACCACACCACTCCAACACCACACACCACCACACCACTCCAACACCACACACCACCACACCACTCCAACACCACACACCAACACACCACTCCAACACCACCACACCACTCCAACACCAAACACCACCACACCACTCCAACACCACACACCACCACACCACTCCAACACCACACACCAACACACCTCTCCAACACCACCACACCACTCCAACACCACACACCACCACACCACTCCCACCACACACCACCACACCACTCCAACACCACACACCACCACACCACTCCAACACCACAAACCACCACACCACTCCAACACCACACACCACCACACCACTCCAACACCACACACCACCACACCACTCCAACACCACACACCACCACACCACTCCAACACCACACACCACCACACCACTCCAACACCACACACCACCACACCACTCCAACACCACACACCACCACACCACTCCAACACCACACACCACCACACCACTCCAACACCACACACCACCACACCACTCCAACACCACACACCACCACACCACTCCAACACCACACACCACCACACCACTCCAACACCACACACCACCACACCACTCCAACACCACACACCACCACACCACTCCAACACCACACACCAACACACCACTCCAACACCACCACACCACTCCAACACCACACACCACCACACCACTCCAACACCACACACCACCACACCACTCCAACACCACACACCACCACACCACTCCAACACCACACACCACCACACCACTCCAACACCACACACCACTACACCACTCCAACACCACACACCACCACACCACTCCAACACCACACACCACCACACCACTCCCACCACACACCACCACACCACTCCAACACCACACACCACCACACCACTCCAACACCACACACCACCACACCACTCCAACACCACACACCACCACACCACTCCAACACCACACACCACCACACCACTCCAACACCACACACCACCACACCACTCCAACACCACACACCACCACACCAGTCCAACACCACACACCACCACATCACTCCAACACCACACACCACCACACCACTCCAACACCACACACCACCACACCACTCCAACACCACACACCACCACACCACTCCAACACCACACACCACCACACCACTCCCACCACACACCACCACACCACTCCAACACCACACACCACCACACCACTCCAACACCACCACACCACTCCAACACCACACACCACCACACCACTCCAACACCACACACCACCACACACCACCACACCACTCCAACACCACACACCACCACACCACTCCAACACCACACACCACCACACCACTCCAACACCACACACCAACACACCACTCCAACACCACCACACCACTCCAACACCACACACCACCACACCACTCCAACACCACACACCACCACACCACTCCAACACCACACACCACCACACCACTCCAACACCACACACCACCACACCACTCCAACACCACACACCACCACATCACTCCAACACCACACACCACCACACCACTCCAACACCACACACCACCACACCACTCCAACACCACACACCAACACACCACTCCAACACCACACACCACCACACCACTCCCACCACACACCACCACACCACTCCAACACCACACACCACCACACCACTCCAACACCACACACCACCACACCACTCCAACACCACACACCACCACACCACTCCAACACCACACACCACCACACCACTCCAACACCACACACCACCACACCACTCCAACACCACACACCACCACACCACTCCAACACCACACACCACACACCACTCCAACACCACCACACCACTCCAACACCACACACCACCACACCACTCCAACACCACACACCACCACACCACTCCAACACCACACACCACCACACCACTCCAACACCACACACCACCACATCACTCCAACACCACACACCACCACACCACTCCAACACCACACACCACCACACCACTCCAACACCACACACCAACACACCACTCCAACACCACACACCACCACACCACTCCCACCACACACCACCACACCACTCCAACACCACACACCACCACACCACTCCAACACCACACACCACCACACCACTCCAACACCACACACCACCACACCACTCCAACACCACACACCACCACACCACTCCAACACCACCACACCACTCCAACACCACACACCACCACACCACTCCAACACCACACACCACCACACACCACCACACCACTCCAACACCACACACCACCACACCACTCCAACACCACACACCACCACACCACTCCAACACCACACACCAACACACCACTCCAACACCACCACACCACTCCAACACCACACACCACCACACCACTCCAACACCACACACCACCACACCACTCCAACACCACACACCACCACACCACTCCAACACCACACACCACCACACCACTCCAACACCACACACCACCACATCACTCCAACACCACACACCACCACACCACTCCAACACCACACACCACCACACCACTCCAACACCACACACCAACACACCACTCCAACACCACACACCACCACACCACTCCCACCACACACCACCACACCACTCCAACACCACACACCACCACACCACTCCAACACCACACACCACCACACCACTCCAACACCACACACCACCACACCACTCCAACACCACACACCACCACACCACTCCAAC
This sequence comes from Pterobdella sp. o SKG-2022, assembly GCA_964035795.1. Lineage (NCBI taxonomy): Eukaryota > Metazoa > Annelida > Clitellata > Hirudinida > Piscicolidae > Pterobdella > Pterobdella occidentalis. The sequence continues at coordinate 586,479 of OZ038325.1, read as the reverse complement.
ACCACACACCACCACACCACTCCAACACCACACACCACCACACCACTCCAACACCACACACCACACACCACTCCAACACCACCACACCACTCCAACACCACACACCACCACACCACTCCAACACCACACACCACCACACCACTCCAACACCACACACCACCACACCACTCCAACACCACACACCACCACACCACTCCAACACCACACACCACCACACTACTTCAACACCGCACACCACCACACCACCATTCCAACACCACTTTCAGATGCCTAGTGAGATGTGCCAGGTGTCTTCCAGGCTTCCATGAAATGGATTTGTCCAACCAGATTGAGATTATTAAAAGTATATTATTGTTGGGAGTGGTGGTGGGATGTTGTGTGTGATGTTAATATGTGTGTGTGTTGTGGTACGTGATTGGTTGGAATTAGGTCATCTATGAAAAGGAACCACTGATTTGAAGTTATATGCAATAGGGGAGGATCTGGAAAGATGATGGTTGAAAACAAAATATGGGAAATAAATTTAATGAAAACATAGAATTATGAAAACGATGAAAAATAATGTAACAAAATGACTCAAAAGACCAGGTGTGAGGCACTGAAAAATAATATAAAATAATTTTAAAATACTTTTTTGAACCCAACAAAAATATGAAATCCATCTTCCAGCCGCCAGAGTTGAGGTGTGGATTTTGACTCACCATCACCAATTCAACCCTAACCGGAAACTCTTCACAACTCTTTCCGGTATTGTCGTCTGCTACGAAGAATTGTTGAAGGTGATTGGAGACATTTTGGGTTTGGGGGTTTCATGCCCAGATGTGTGCTAGGTGGCCCTAAGCGTGAATATCATTAGAAACACATACAAACACACATACACTAACAAACACAAAAACACCAAAAACGAAGGTGTACACAAAAGAATACTTAGACATGTTGTTCGAGACACAGGCAGACATACAAAAACTCAAAATGACATTTAGTGAGACATGTGTCTTGGCTGCCCTTGTTATCATGTCACCCGGTGAGGCCTCCTTCATTAACTTTATTTTTATTATTATTTATTTATTTTTTTTATTATTCTTACAATTTCATTTATTTATTCTTTTTGACTCGGTGTTTTTTTTAGTTTTATTGCACATATTTAATTTTTGTTTCTCATCTTTTCCATAGCATCATTTCCTGACCATACTAGCAGAATTGTACTTACTACTTGCAACTCCTTCCTCACTTCTTATCGTTCTTCAGCTTTAAAAAATTTTATCACAAGAACCCTATTATGCCGGGAAATAATAAGAAAAAAAAACAAATGAACACACACATCCAACCACAGACACAAGCGAGCCAACAGAGAGATACCTGGTAGGACAAGCACAAGACCTCATGCTAGCCTGTTTCATGAGGGTATGACATTGGTGGCTAAATTACTACGTCACCAATTTTAGCGGTTTTTTAACCTTTCTATTGATAATCTATTTTTAAAAAGACCATTACAACACCACACATTATAATACACCAAAACACACAACACCACACACCCCACCCAACACGCAACATCACACCACATTACACACACATTCACAGTTACTTCGAAGGAGGATAAGTGAGAAGAAAAGGGTCACCTATTTGGGCAAGGTGGTTGAGGTCCTGATGAAGATGAAGGTTGTTAAGCATCTTTATGCCAAAGAGGAAAAGGAACTCATGAAGTTAGTGTGTTTGTTTAATTATTTGTTTGTTTGTGTGTGAATGTTTGTTTTTGTGTGTGTGTGTTTGTTTTTGTTTGTGAGTGTATATTTGTGGTCGCATTTTATTATATTTCTACATAAATGTATGTCACGTGACTAAATGACGTCATAACACACAGGCTGTGGTTCCACAAAGTCCCCATATCACCCCTCATATATGAGTTGTGGGCCCTGTGAAGATGGGGGAGGGGGGAAGGGTGGTATAGTTGGAAAAGTTAAAGGGGTTGGTGGATAAGAAGGTGGAAGGATGGATAGATGGATGGATGGAAAGATGGATGGATAAATGGATAGATGCAATGGAAAGATTAGAAGTTATCAGACTCGCCTGGGAGTTGAGTGCTCAAATAGGAAAGATATTATGTCGGTTTCAACTATGAAAACCCAAAAGAGGATATTGTGAATTTAATTGTAATGATAAAATTCTTATTTAAATATAATACTTTTTGTGAATTAATTATTAAAATATAAATATAAAATATTTAAGAATAATAAATGTGGTGTTTAAATTATTCCTCATATTAGCTTCCCTCAAAATTTTAATATTTCCAATGCTTTTCATTTCGCAATACATGTGCGCTCAATCGATTTGTGTGTGTGTATGTGTGTTTGTGTGTGTATGTGTGTTTGTGTAAGTTTGTTTATGAGTATTTACATTGGTAATCAAGCAGACAAACTCACAAGCAAAATAATAAGCTTGGTGACAACTTTCTTGATACCCAAATTTTATGTGTATTTCCATGTGTTTATGTGTTTTTATGTGTGTTTGTTTTGGAGTGTGTGTTTATGTGTTTTTATGTGTGTTTGTTTTGGAGTGTTTGTTTATGTGTTTATACGAGCATTTTTATGTTCTATTTGATCTACTTTCATGTGTAAATATGTCTCTTTATTCTCTTTTGTTTCCTTTTGTGTCGATGTGCATATGTGTGCGTGTATGAATGTGTCTATTTTTGTGTGTGTGTACGTATGTGCGTATATGGATGTGTGTATGTGAGTAAGCTCAAATGCATTGAAAAGCGTAAAAATAATTGATGGCTTTTGAAGTTCAACTCCAATGGAATCTAATTGCGATTAAAAAATCAATTAGCTAGCGTTTGTAGCGTCAGTTGAAGAATAATAATAATAAATATATTAAAAATAAAAATAACAATTATCATAATAAAAAAAATAATGATAATAATAATAATGATGATATAAAAATAAAAATAATAATAAATAATAATAATAATAATAATAATAATAATAATAATAATAATAATAATAATAATAATAATAATAATAATAATAATAATAATAATAATAATAATAATAATAATAATAATAATGAGAAATAGTAATAAAAGTGAAATAAAGTAAACATTAGAGGCCCTTCAAGTATTTAATGGCGGCAAAGAAGTTGAAAGAAATTTATTTATGTCTTCCATGCCCTTTTATCGCTCATTTTTTTTTTGTATTATTGTTATTATTTTTTATATAATTGTTTTTATTGTTGCTGTCATTGATAAAATTATTGTTATTATTATTGTTGAAGTTGTTTTTTCTTATTTTTGTTTTTATTTTTTTGATTTTTTTTTTTCTCTCTGTTACATCTCTAATCCTCTTTTCTCAGTTTTTACGATTTTTGAAAATAAATTTTTTATTCAAAAAAATAATTCAATTTGCTTTGAAAGTTTAAAAAAAGATCCAACTGATAAAATAAACATCTATTTAGTGTCTTTGACGTGATTCACATACAAAAGAACTTAATAGTTTGCGCTACATAAAGAAGAGAGACAACAATAGTAAAATAAATATATATTAAAAAGAATTGTTATAAGCGTGATTAATATAAAAAAAAACAAAACAAAAAGCGGTCAAGAACACCAATAATAAAAATAACAAAAAATATCATAATAAAAGTCGTCTGGCCTTCCAAAGAATTCTCTGGAAGGCCCTTCTGAAGTCCACGTTGAAAACTGTATAAATTATGGGGTTCAAGCCAGAGTTCAAGTACCTGTGTGTGTGTGTGTGTGTGTGTGTGTGTGTGTGTGTGTGTGTGTGTGTGTGTGTGTGTGTGTGTGTGTGTGTGTGTGTGTGTGTGTGTGTGTGTGTGTGTGTGTGTGTGTGTGTGTGTGTGTGTGTGTGTGTGTGTGTGTGTGTGTGTGTGTGTGTGTGTGTGTGTGTGTGTGTGTGTGTGTGTGTGTGTGTGTGTGTGTGTGTGTGTGTGTGTGTGTGTGTGTGTGTGTGTGTGTGTGTGTGTGTGTGTGTGTGTGTGTGTGTGTGTGTGTGTGTGTGTGTGTGTGTGTGTGTGTGTGTGTGTGTGTGTGTGTGTGTGTGTGTGTGTGTGTGTGTGTGTGTGTGTGTGTGTGTGTGTGTGTGTGTGTGTGTGTGTGTGTGTGTGTGTGTGTGTGTGTGTGTGTGTGTGTGTGTGTGTGTGTGTGTGTGTGTGTGTGTGTGTGTGTGTGTGTTTATCTTTATGTTTTTATACGCATCATCACGTGCATCCACCCCCAATATTATAAATGAAAATAAAAAACAAACAAAAAAACGTACCCCAACCACGCTATACACGAGTCGAGGAGAGGGGGCACGTGACAGGAAGAAGAACAAAAAGGCATGACGAGGGCGATAATAAAAAAGGGCAACCAGCAGACGATGAAAGTTCCGGTAATGATGGCCAGGGTTCTTGCTGCTTTCCTCTCCTTCGACTGCTCTTTCTTTTCTCGCGTTTTTTTCGCCATTTTGTTTTCGTTTGAAGCTCTGTTCGACTCAAAACTGATGGAAAAGTTTCTCATTTTGGTGATTGTAGAGTTTTCGAAAAATTCGTTTGGCGCCATTTTTGGGTTCTCTGATTGGTTGCGAGACGATGAGGTTTTACAAGGGCTTTGTGTTTTTTTGGCGCTTTTCAATTCAGTTTTAAATTGGTTTTTCTTTTTCACATTTATATTTATTCTATTTATTTCATCGCTACTATCATCACCACCATTATCATCATCACCATCATCATCATCATCACCACCATTATCATCCTCACCATCATCACCAGCACCATCACCACTTTTGAAAACATCATCATCACATGACCTCAGCATGGCAGAGTTCTCATCTTCTTCCTCGTCCTCCTCATCTTCTTCCTCGTCCTCCTCATCTCGCCCAAGTCCGTCACATCCCTTTATCTCATCTCGTTTATTTCTTAAAAGCATATCTTTGGCGCCATTTTTTTTTTTAGTTTCTTCATCTGTTTCTGTTTTTCCGAAACCTTCTTCAGATGATTGGATGGTGGGAGGAGAGTGGGAGGTTCTGGGGGAGAGGGCAAGATCAGTGGTGGTGGTGGTGCTACTCGTTAAGTGCAGTGTGAACTGACTCACTGACGATCCAATCAATCTTTTTCCTGTTTTGTCATTATTTCCGCTTTCAATTTTACGTTCATTATTGTTTTTAGAAGCATTTCCGATATTGTTTGCGAGCATCTCTTGGGATTCCACAACTCCTCCCCCTTCATTTCCGCTTTCGTTTTTTGCTGTTTTTTTTTTAATCGTCTGCTTAATGCACTTGTCATGTTTCAATCTTTTTCCGCCTTTAGCCATGACGTCATGATTAAATCGATCAGTATTCCCCGCCAAATCATCATTGGAATTTTCTCGCGCAATTGAGATTTGGTGGCAATTACTTAGGCAGCCATGTTTGTTGTTTTTGAAGTGTGCCTCACCAACGTCATCATCATGGCGGCATGTTGTGTTTGGGTACCTTGTATCAATATTATCCCTCGCCATTTCACTACCATTTTTATTGTTATTATTACTGTTTCTTTTGTCAATGTTGTTATTGTTTTTATTATTATTGTTATTGTCGTTTTTGTTTTTATTGTTGTTGTTATTATTTGTATTATTGTGATTAATTTTGGAATGTTTAGCCGAATCATTATCATCACTTCTACATTTGTTTTTACCCACAATGTCATCTTCACCATTCCTCTTCTTATTTTTGCATTTTTTTTGTTTATTATTTTTATTATTCAACAATTTTACATCAATTTTAATTCCATCAGCTCTATCATCGCTCACGCTGACACTTCCGCTTTTATTTCTGTGCGACGATTTTGATTCTGGGTAACTGACCTCTATCTTGGCGACACTTTTAAAATTCTTTTTTCGGATCCGTCGCCTAGCAACACCATAAATCTTGGCGTAGATGATGATGATGAGGATGAGAGGGAGGTAGAAGGCGGCTACAGTGGAATAAACGGTGAAATCTAAGTCTTGGCTCATTTTACACTCGCCAGTCACAGCTGGGTCGTATAAAATAGAACCAGAGATTGTGGCATCAAATCCTGGAGAGGCAAGATTTGATGGAAGTTTTGATACCTCGTGTTCTGCGCTACATAAAGTGGTGTTTGGTTCGCTTTTCAAAACGAACTTCTCCGCATGGAGTTTTTCCTTTTTCATTCTTTCAATCAATCCTTCATTCGTTTTCTTCTCATCCAGGTAATCCATCCACCAGGTGTAGGATGCTGTAGCACACAACAAAATGGAGACAAACCAACTGAGAAAGATCATCATTATTATGGGGCGGACTGGTCTCTCGAAGATGTATCTGGGTGGGATAGAGTGTGGTGGAATATGGTTTGGAGTGGTGAGGTGTGGTTTGAGGTGGTGAAGTGTGGGTTGTAGGTTGAGGTTGGAGATATTTTTAGAAAATTGTGATAGGGTGTGATGGGAGGCATAAGGGTGTGGTCAGAAATGGGATTTGTTGTAATGTGTTGAAATTTGTTGTAAGGTGTTGAGATTTTTTGTAGTGTGTGGAGACTTGTTGTAGTGTGTTGTGGTGCTTTTCACAATATGCTCTCATGGTTTTAGTTCTTCATCATATGTGTAGTTTTGCGGTTTCATCTTTTTTGAAAATTTTTTTTTTTGAATAAATCCTTTTCTAAACTAAAAAACATATTTGTAACACTCGGAAGTTTGGTCCGCAGTACATAAAAAGAGAGCTTTTAGAAATGGCTTAAAAAATTGTGTCTTAAATTTAGATGCTGCACGTGTGTTTAAACAGCAAAAAAAAGAGAAAAAGTGGGCAGAAAGTTTGAAGAGAAGAAGTTAGTGATGGAGGTAGTGAGAGAGGCAGAAGAGATGGAGTTAGTGACGGAAGTGAGGATAATTGAATTTCTTATATTCAGATTCGATGGTTATATAACATAATTATGAACCTTTATTATAATATTATTATTTATGGTTTGAATAATAAAAATAGAAAATAATAATAATTAATCTAATCTAATTTTAAAAATTCTCATGGCAGTAAACTGTCTAAATCTGGATCTATATAACAAAGAAAATAAAAATAAAAGAATAAGAATAATGAAAAAAAGAAAAAAAAGAAATAACAAAAAATATTTGAAAATAATTAAAAAAGAATAAAAATAATTTTTAGAAAATAAAAAACAAAACAATAAAAAAAAGAAAAAAAAATGAAAACGAAAAAAAGGGGTGTAAAAACATCAACATGGAAAAGTGTCTATAAAACAATAAATAATTATATCAAAACATGGAAGCTATTTTTAAAAAATAATAAATGGGCAGAATTAACAATAAAAATAAGAATTGGAACTAAAACTAGCAATAAAAACAAAAAAAACAATTAAACAAAAGCAAAAGAATCAGAAGAAAAGCATCTTATAGACAAAGAAAACAAGTCTTGGCACAGGAGGTGATCAACCGTTTTGCACTGCAGTTCGAAGCGTTTGGCAGAAAAACTTGGGAAAAATAAATTTTTTTTGAACAAAATAAATTGGAAGCCATTTTGAAAGAAATCAAAGGAAGATTTAAAACGTAATGGGCTTTTGTTTTCTCATCCATTCATCTTTCTCGCACGTTTTTCTATCTACTTATGTATCTACGCTGTCATTTGTCTCTTTGTTTGCCCATTTGAACAGATTTGTCTATTTATCTAGAACACCTAAATCACATCACACCACATTACACCACACCACGTCACACCACATCACACCACACCACACCACATCACATCACACCACACCACACCACTCTCCTCCACATCAAACTTCAATAACACACCTCTTCCCCTACTCTTTCACCCACCTAGCTTTGGTGACAGCCCAATAGCGATCGACAGCGATGGCGAGAAGGTGTAAGATGGAACAAGTGCACAACAACACATCCAATGTGATCCAGGCATTACATATCAGTGCCCCTATGTGTGTGTGTGTGTGTGTGCTTTTTTTGTAAGTGCTTATTTATGTGTTTGCATGTGTGTTTGTGTATTTTTATGCTTTTATTTGTCTTTATAGCCATTCACATGATGGTCATGTGTTAACAAAAATAGAAAGAGACAAACGAAGGTACTTAGAACTACGAAAAAAAACATCAAACAAGATGACGTAAGCATAAAAACATAATAATAATAATAATAATTATTGTTTCTTTTTTATCACTCAAGAGAAAAGTTTTAAGTTATTGAAGCGATTTTAATTATTGAAATAACGATGAAATGAAGAATCAGCTGACTTCTGTGTGGTAATAATAATAATAATAATAATAATAATAATAATAATAATAATAATAATAATAATAATAATAATAATAATAATAATAATAATAATAATAATAATAATAAATTTGGTAAAGAAAAAACTAAGAATGGAAGAAAATAGCTGTGAAGAAATAAGCGAAGCCTTAAAACAAAGAATTCAAGCCAAAGCACACAGAATTCAAAGATATGACAAAAGAAAAAGATTCTTTGAGCAAAACAGGCTGTTTAACCTTAATGCCAAAAAATTTTATAGAGAGATAAATGGAGGAAACGCAATAGTAAATAAGCCACCAAATCGAGAAGAAACAGCAAAATATTGGAAAAGCATCTGGGAGAACGAAGAAAAACACAATGAAACCACTGAATGGCTTCCCCGTATAAGAAAACATGTGAAGCAACTAACAGCCACAGGCCAAAAATGGGAAAAAATTACTGCAGAAAACATAAAAGAAGCATTGAAAAACATGCCAAACTGGAAAACGCCAGGTCCAGACCAAATCCCAAACTTTTGGTTGAAGAAGCTCAACATAAGCCACTCTTTCCTAACTAACGCTCTGAATGAAATAATGGAAGACTCCAACAAGAGCCCAAAGTGGTTAACAGAAGGGAACGCATACTTAGAGGCAAAAGATCAAAACACGCAAGATCCAAAGAACTATCACCCGATCACATGCCTGCCCACCATTTATAAAACATTGACGTCGATATTAGCAAAATAAACTTACTCTTACTTGGAAAATTTTCAGCTGTTACCGGAAGAACAAAAAGGCTGCAGAGTAGGTTCATTTGGAAGCAAGGACCAACTGCTAATAAATCGGATGATCACTGGAATCACAAAAAATAAAAAAGGCCCTCTATCTCAAGCATGGATAGATTATAAAAAAGCTTTCGACAGTGTACCACACTCATGGATCTTAGAAGTCATGAAGATGTACGGAATTCACTCTCGGATTGTTGAATTCATCTTGCGTACCATACCTCAATGGAGAATAAACCTAGGACTGAGACACATGAAGGGAAATATGGAAATTCCTGGGACCAAAATAGACAGGGATTTTCCAAGAAGATTCATTGTCACCTCTTATTTTCTGTCTATCACTTTGCCCTTTGAGTATTCTTTTAAATGAGAAAAACTCTCCAGCTATTAAAATAGGCAAAGCTGAAAAAGGGAAAAAACTCAACCATCTATTCTACATGGACGATCTAAAAATTTACAGCAAATCAGACTCTGATTTAAGATCACTCCTTAGAATAGTCAAAAAGTTCAGCGATGACATTAGGATGGAATTTGGATTAGAAAAATGTGCAAAGATATCCATAAAGGTAAAATGGTGAGAAGCTCCAACATCAGTCTGAATGAGCATGCGCACATAAAAGAATTATCTAATACCGAATCGTACAAATACCTAGGAGTCGAAGAGTCATCTAATACACACCACAAACACATGAGAGAGAGATTAAAAAAGGAATATTACAGAAGGTTGAGAATGATACTGAGCACAGAACTTAGCTTGCCAAGCAAAATTATGGCAATAAATAGCTTGGATCTACCAGTCTTATAGCTTTTGCGTAGTGAACTGGTCGAAAACTGACGTACAAGGAATAGACAGAAAAACGAGAAAAAATACTGACAATGTTCAAAATGCATCACCCTCGAGCCGACACAGAAAGATTCTACGTTTCTAGGTCAAAAGGAGGAAGAGGATTGATACAGGTAGAATCCCACTTTTACACAATTCTCTCTGGCCTGGAAATGTATTTAAAAAAACGGACTACTCCTTTAATGTGTGCAGTAACAGAACATAAAGAATCGAAAAAGTCTGCTTATAATCTCTTTGAAATCAATAAAAAAGTGAGAAGAGCGTTTAATCTGAACTTTGAGAATACAGTTTCTCAAGAAAATGTCCACCCTATTACGGCAGCGCCTAAAACAAAACACATCGTAAAAAAACACTCATGAAGGAAATTCAAAACAAATACACAAATAAGTCTATGCAAGGTCAGTATGCACAAGCCCTTGAAAGTGAACAAATAGACAAGAAAAAAATCCATAGCATGGTTTCGCAGCGCTGGGTTGAAAGAAACAACTGAGAGCCTCATAATTGCCGTCCAACATCAGACGCTTGCAACAAATTATTATGGAAATAAAATATTAAAAAAAAGTGTTGATCCAAATTTTAGGCTCTGCAGAACTCACCCTGAAACAATATCACACATTATTTCAGGATGCCCATTGCTGGCAAAGCACGAGTACATAGAGCGCCACAACAGAGTCGCTAAATTCATCCACTGGACAATATGTAAGACACATGGATTTGAAGTCAAAAATAAGTGCTACGAACACGAAATTCGACCAGTGATAAAAAAAGACGAACTAACAGTACTATGGGACAGCCCAATACACACAGACAGAAACATACAGGCAAATAAGCCAGACATAGTGGTTGAAGATGAAAAAAAAAGAGAGTGTACTCTGGTTGATATCTCAGTACCATCAGACACCAACAGTGTCGAAAACATCTGAAAAAATTTGCAAATACCGCGATCTGCAAATAGAGATATCAAGATGCTGGAATATGAATACAAAAGTAGTTCCAATAGTTGTGGGCGGGCTGGAAACAGTGGGAAAAGATTTAAGTCTCAAACTCTCGACGCTTCCTGGATCACCTAAAATTTATGAAATCCAGAAAACAGCGCTTGTGGGCACGGCGCACATTTTAAGAGTTTTGGCCCGTAATGAATGAATAGCATCGAACTTTACTACCCTAGGGTCTTGGTAAGACTCCGGTAGTAGTTTAAATCCCAGTATGTATACTGTGTTAAAAAAAAAAAAAAAAAAAAAAAAAAAATAATAATAATAATAATAATAATAATAAAAACAGCAAAGGAGGAGATACATGTGAAGTTTGATAAGTATACATTTGCAACAAGCCCTCTGCATCCCTCACAACAATAACAACAACAATAATAATAATAAGAGCAACATAAATAATAATAATAATAATAATAATAATAATAATAATAATAATAATAATAATAATAATAATAATAATAAAAGCAATAATAGTATAAATAATAAAGCAGTAATAAAAATTCCTTCAATAATAGTAATAGTAACAGTAATAATAACAACAATAATAACCATTTGAAACGGAAACAGAACATAAATAATGAAATTCATAACAATAAAATAATAATAACAGAAAAAATAAAATAGGAGAAATAATAAGAATAATAATAAGAATAATAATAAGAATAATAATAAGAATAATATAGACTTGACCCGAAAGGAACTTACTCGTAAACAAATTATTTGAAGAGAAACAAAAAATACCACAAAAGAAGCTTTTGAGGAGAGTTTAATAAAAAAAAAAACAAAAAAAAACAAAATTCATAAAAATAGATAATTATGCGGAAAAGCAATGGGAATTAAAATGGAAGCCATCACTCGGCCATTCTTCTCGTCATATGATAACAAACATCATGCAATGCAGAATACTCATGATGACGTCAATATTATTTTGTACTTTTAAAAAATTTTTAATAATAATAAAAATGATAATTATAATAATAATGATTACTTTTATTATTATTATTATTGGAAAATGGAAATATAATCAATAATAGGAGTAAAGCAATAAAACAATGGGAAAAGTATTAAAATACTGATAATAATATAATAATAACAAAATTAATGGAATAAAAAAAAAAAATAAAAAAAAAAAATAATAATAATAATAATAATAATAATAATAATAATAATAATAATAATAATAATAATAATAATAATAATAATAATAATAATAATAATAATAATAATAATAATAATAATAATAATAATAATAATAATAATAATAATAATAATAATAATAATAATAATAATAATAATAATAATAATAATAATAATAATAATAATAATAATAATAATAATAGATGGAAACCTTAACCCGCAATTTTAAGTAGTTATGAGTGTTGCTAAGTATCGGCAAGAATGGTGGAAAAAAAAAACAGAAAAAATGACAAAAAAAACAACCATAATAGCATAATATAACAATAATAAAAGCAATAACAATAATAAAAGCAATAACAATAATAAAAGCAATAACAATAATAAAAAAAATAAAACAGGATAAAAAAATAAAAACGGTTGAATTTATGTCTGATGTTGTGATAAAATCAAGCGTATCCTTTCATCACGTCTCCTTTTAACCCTTATGACGTGTTCAAATACTCCCCCATCTAGCTATGTTTCATCCATCCACCCACCCATCCATCTACCCATCTATCTACCCATGCATCTACCCATCCATCCACCCATCCATCCACCCATCCATCCACCCATCCATCCACCCATCCATCCACCCATCCATCCACCCATCCATCTACCATGCATCTACCCATGCATCTACCCATCCATCCACCCATCCATCAACCCATCTATCTACCATGCATCTACCTATGCATCTACCCATCCATTCTCACTTTTTCTCAAACCTTCCTACCACCACATCACTATCCACTCACCACCACCCTCCTTCTCCTCTGACTCACCCATCACCCAGCGTCCAATGATTTCCTTAACAGCCAACACCGGCATGACAAGAGAGGCTACAAGAAGATCAGCAACTGCCAGACTGACCATCAGATAGTTGCCAACCACTTTTAGGTTCTTCTCAGTCCTTATGGCTACTATCACCAAAATGTTACCAATAATGGTCGCCATTATTATTAGGCTTATTATTGTTGCTCCTATTATCTTTAATATTGTTGGAAGCGTTGTGGTGTGGTGGGTGGTGGTGTGGTGGGTGGTGGTGTGAAGGATGGTGTGATGGGTGGTGGTGGTGTGGTGGGTGGTTTTAAGGGCAAATTGGGGGATTTTGGTAGTATTGTTGTTACTGTTATTTATATTTTTGTTGTTGTTACTGTTAATGTTACTCTTTGTATCATCATCACTGTTTCTCACATTTCTTTCATTATTATTATTATTGTTATTATTATTATTATTATTATTATTATTTTTATTACTGTTAATAATATCCTTAGATTTTATATAAGAGAGAGGGTTTGAAAGATGTTGGCTATAGATGTCGATTATAGGGGGAAGGACGGTGGGGGTGGTGGTGATATGGAGGGTGGTGGTGGTGTGGGTGTTGTATTCGGAAAAAGAATATTTAGGAATACTGATGTCATTATTAGTTTTATTTTTGTTGTTGTTTTTGTAGATGTTTTTTGCATTTTCTGGAATAACAGAAGATATCTTTGCTGGAAAAGCGGAAAAAGTTTTGATAATAGTAGTTGTGGTTTTAGCAATAGTAGTAGTAGTAGTAGTAGTAGTAGTAGTAGTAGTAGTAGTAGTAGTAGTAGTAGTAGTAGTAATAGTAGTTGTAGTTGTAGTAGTAGTAGTATTAGTAGTAGTAGTAGTAGTAGTAGTAGAAGTAGAAGTAGTTGTTGTAATAATGGTAGTAGTAGTAGTATTAGTAGTAGTAGTAGTAGTAGTAGTAGTAGTAGCGGAAACAGTTGTAATGATGAAGAGAATGAAACAGAAGACGAAGAAAGGCATGCTGTAAATCTGCGAAGGATGAGAGGGATGGATGAGAGGGATGGATGAGAGGGATGGATGAGAGGGATGGATGAGAGGGATGGATGAGAGGGATGGATGAGAGGGATGGATGAGAGGGATGGATGAGAGGGATGGATGAGAGGGATGGATGACTAATTATACAAAAATTTAAAAAAATTATATTTGAAAAAAACAAAAATTTGTTTTTAAATATTAAAAAGCAGAAATGATTGATACAAAATGGACGATAAATTCATAGCTATGTTCGTAGATCTATGAATCTATATTATCGTTCAGTTGATCTCACCCTCCTTTCCATCATCACTCGCTATATTATTAATCTTGTTATTTATGTTTGTATTTATTAATATTTAATTATTATTATTATTATTATTTTTATTTTTATTATTATTATTTCTATTGTTATTATTATTATTATTATTATTTATATTATTGTTTTAAAAATTATTATTACGAGCCCAAGTATTGTTATGTCTAAAGTTCTCATTTTATGTGCAAATTATTCTCATTATTGATTTTTCAAAATAAAAAAAAACAAATGAGAATCATTAAACACGAAAAAAAAAATAATACTTAAAAAAATAAAAGTAACAATAATAAAAAAAAGAATAAAATCATGATAGATGTTGTTTTGCAAGTTTGAGCATTTAACTCATCAGTATGGTCCGTGAAGATGAATAGGCCTGACTTGAAAACAATAATAAGCATAACAATAATAATATAAATAATAATAACAATAAAAGTGGTTGTTATTACTGTTATTATTTTTGAGAGTATTATTATTAGTAACACTCTGAAAATCTTAATGACACTAAATCGAGTATCATCATCATCACCATTATCATCATCATCATCGTCATCCTCATCCCCACCTTGGCTTGATGATAATGATGCTGATGAGAAACTAAGTAGTAGTAGAGGAACTAATTAAATCATTAAAGATGAAGGAAAAAAGCGCATTGTTTTATGAATAATAACAACAATAATAATAACAACAATAATAATAACAACAATAATAATAACAACAATAATAATAACAATAATAATAACAACAATAATAATTTTTTTATGAATAATAAAAAAAAGAATCATTGTTGTTATGCATTAAAAACATTGCCTAAAAATAGCAAAGGCTTCAAAAAGCAGATAAAATCAATCGATTTAAAGAAGAAAATTCATAGACCCCATGAAGCTGCGGGAGAAAATCTAAGAAATAAGGAATTTAAAAGGTTCAGATGCTAAAAAAAAAAAGTGATGTGCGTGGTTTTTGTGGGAAAAATTATCAAAAAGTAACAAAGAATTTATGATTTGCTTTCTAGATTCTTTGTTTATTGGTGTGTTGATGGTTCGATGTGTTAATGTAAGGATGGAGATGTTGGTGAAATTGGGATGGGTTGATGGATGGATGGGTGGGTAGGTGCATGGGTGGGTGGATGGATAAATGGATAGATAGATGGATGGGTGGATGAGTTAATAAATGGACAAGTTTTAAAAAAAGTAGGAAAGAAAATTTCAAGTGAATGAATAAACAAAAAAATATAAAAGTTTAAAAATTGATGAAAAGTGGATTGAGAGATAAACATAAAAGAAATATACGGATGGATGGATGAATGGATGGATAAAATCAAAGACCAATAATCCTTAAACTTTGGTAGAAATAGTTGAAGACTAACGAGCATGATGAAGGATGGTTGAACATAACAACACAGAAGCATTGGGTACTATCGAATATAGTTGGACAGCTCAATGGATTGATTGATGGATCGGTAGATGAAGGAAGGAAAAGGAGCTAATACAAAATAAATAAGGAGCTTGGTTGAGTGATTTGAGATATTATTTGATATGAAATGGAGTGACGAATGGATGAATGAATGGATGAATGAAAGGATGAATTGATGGATGGATGGATGAATGCATGAATGAATGCATGGATGAATGAATTGACGAATGAATGGATGGATGAATGGATGGATGAATGGATGGATGAATGGAAGAATTTGAAAAGGAATGATGAAAAAACAAACAGATGAGAAATGTAATATAAACTGTTATATTTTGGAATTTGAAATATTTTTGCGCTGTAAAGAAGGTGAGGGCTTATGGATGGATGGATGGATGGGTGGATGGATGGATGAATGGATGAGTGGATGGATGGGTGGATGGATGAATGGATGAGTGGATGGGTGGGTGAGTAGATGAATGGGTTGATGGATAGATAGATGAGTTTAAAAAAATGTAACGAAAGAAAAAGTTAGAAGTTTCGAAAGATCATGAGATAACAAAAAAAAAAATAATAATAATAATAATAATAAAAAATAGAAAAAATAATAAAAATATGAATAAATAACAATGATAATGTACAGAGTCAAATGGGGGGAGGGGGGGGGGGTGAAGAGTCAAATGGAGGAAGAGTTTAAAGTTTTGGAAATTAAATCGATACAAAATTGAAAAATTATTTTTTAAATTTTTTGCTAATTAATTATTATTATTATTATTATTATTATTATTATTATTATTATTATTATTATTATTATTATTATTATTATTATTATTATTATTATTATTATTATTATTATTATTATTATTATTATTATTATTATTATTATTATTATTATTATTATTATTATTATTATTATTATTATTATTATTATTATTATTATTATTATTATTATTATATTATTATTATTTCTTTAACCCCTATCATTATTATTATAAATATCATTATTATTGCGTTGTTAGCATTTTTATTACTCCCTTGATTCTTATGGTAAACTGAGCAAGATACATATATATTTTCAAAAAAGAAATTGTCTTCAAATTCAACTTTGTCATAATTCATTAGTATTATTATTTGCATTATTATTTTTATTATTATTGTTGTGATTTATTATTATTTACATTATTATTATTATTGTTATAATTTATTATTATTTACATTATTATTATTATTGTTATGATTTATTATTGTTATTGTTATGAACAATTAAAAGCTCTCAATTTAGGAACAAACGTATTCTAAATCAATATTTGCTCTGTATCGTTTCATCTCATTTTTCATTATTATTTTTGTTATTATTGTTTCTATTATTGCTATTATTATTTTTATTGTTATTTTTATTTCTTTTATTATTATATTATTATTATTCTTATTATTTCTATGGTGGTATTTTTATTTCAAATACTGTTCTTAGTTTTCTTACGTAATCCCTTTTTTATTCTCATTTTTTTATGCACATTTTTTATTTTTTTATGATCAATGACGTCATTATTTTTTCTAATGATTCAGTTTTTTTTCTTGTGTTTTTTTTCTATTGTTATTTGCCTTATTTTCTCAATCAATTTCAAAGATATTAATCAATTTTAGTAGTAGTAGTAGTAGTAGTAGTAGTAGTAGTAGTAGTAGTAGTAGTAGTAGTAGTAGTAGTAGTAGTAGTAGTAGTAGTAGTAGTAGTAGTAGTAGTAGTAGTAGTAGTAGTAGTAGTAGTAGTAGTAGTAGTAGTAGTAGTAGTAGTAGTAGTAGTAGTAGTAGTAGTAGTGTTAGTAGTAATAAAAAACCATAACAACAACAAACTCACCTTAAAAAGTCAACTCCAACGACTTAGAGTACGTCATCCACAACAAAAACAACAAAGAGCTCTTTTGATCAATTGCAACATATTCCCCTCAAAACCTAGGAAAGTGAGATTCCTCATCAGACCATTGCTAATTTTATTATTATTTCTATTATTATTCTTATTCTTATTCTTATTGTTCTTGTTGTAATTGTTGTTATTATTGTTTTTAAACGACATGAGCAAATTGATAGGAGCAACAAGCCAAATTGAGTTATTCTGCAAATATTGGACAAGCATAACTCTTATTTCAATTTTTTACCATTATTCCTATTATTATGATTATATTATGATTATATTCGCTATTGTTTTTATGTGTTTTTCTTTTTCATCATCAATTTTTTATTGTTCCTGCTGATCTTATTGTTACGAAAACACTTTGTTGGCACTAAAATATCACTGGCAATTTAAAGTTTTTCTCGGCTTTATATACCTCACGTACCTAAACTCAGTTCACGCACGTTTGTGTGTTTGTGTTCATAATTATCGCAAGATGCTTATGAAAAGTGTGCGAACATATGCACACATGTGAAAGCATGATGAAAAACAGATACACACACACACACACACACACACACACACACACACACACACACACACACACACACACACACACACACACACACACACACACACACACACACACACACACACACACACACACACACACACACACACACACACACACACACACACACACACACACACACACACACACACACACACACACACACACACACACACACACACACACACACACACACACACACACACACACACACACACACACACACACACATAAACACAGGGATAAAATTTTTAATAAATTAGTTCCATAAATAGAAAAATGCATAAAAGACACATAATAATTTGAATGCCCCCAAAGCTTATGAGGTTTGGGGTTTATGGTGATGAGATTGGTCGATGCCACGAGAGGGGCGGAGTGTGATGCAATTTTATAAATAATTAATTAACTCTTATCTATTAGTTGTAATAGTTCAGTCAACCATAAGATCTATTAATAAATATCATCAACTAATGCATATTAATTAGTTGCAATATATATTGATGAGTTTTTTGTTTTTTATCAATAAATTTATTTTAAATTAAATAAAACCGCCATTTTTATCTCGCCACCTTGAGGCAGGTGACAGTTGATAGATGGATGGATGGATGGGTAGATGGATGGATAAACAGTAAATAGATTATTATCCTTGTTCATTTGTGAGATGCACAGTTTGCAAACTAGGTTTGCTGCAGAGACACTTGTGCAGCCAAAAGAACTAAAACAAAGATGTGGCTATAAAGATGGGTTTTTGATCGTTGGTGAAAATGTTCAAAAGAAGAGACGCAGATTGAGTGGAAGAGTTCCATATATGGGAAGAGGTATGCGAAAAAAAAGATGAGTGAAAGCATTAAATGGTAAATAGATGGGTTGGTAGATTGATATTGAATGATCAACAATGGATATAATAACAATAAAATGATGATTAGGAAAAATAATAATATAAGCAACTAGGGTCAACAACCCCACTAGTCACTATTTTTCTATTCTTCCCTTATCATCAGTCTCTTTCTTTGCATCCCCCTCCACCACTAACCTTCCCATATACACACAGCACCAAACGCCAAAAGTGAACTTAGACACACAAAATGGCGGCATGGCTGCTAGTGGAGAGATGGAGTTATTAAACAGAGCAATATGGCGATTATGAGGTCGATATGTGACTCTTTCCGCTATCGATCCAAACCTTTTCATTTTTTGTCTGTTTTTTTGTGTGTGTGTGTACGTGTTTTTATGTGTTTATTTTTCTTTTATTCGTTTATTTGTGATTTTTCTGCATTGTTATATTCATTTAGTAGAATGTGACTTATATTTTTGTGCAGTTTTCTTTGTGCTTTAAGTTTCACATGGAAGCTTAATTATTACTGAATGATAATTATTATCATTAAATAATATATTAATTATTATTATTAAATAATAATGATAAATAATATTTTTATTATGACGTCAAAATCCGACTATAATTAAATATTGAGTCCAGGGCATTGTTTATTATAAATCTGTGCAACTTCATGAAACCTTTAAATTAAAACACACTGACGCCATCTGCCGATTAAAATCTAGTTATTTTTTAAAGTCTTAAAAGGAGATTTAGCAAGCAAACATATGAGAGGGGATTATATTTATTTTTGAACTAAATTTGAGTATATATTGAATGAATTTAAATAATTATCAAATAAATGCATAAAAGATTTTAATATGATTATATTAAAACATAATTAATAACTAGATGCGAGCATCAAATGCTCGAGTGGTGGTTATGGCACGGGTTGAGATGAAGCAAGTATCTGAGAGACAATATGAGATGATGCACTCAAGCTGAGATACAAGAATAAAAACAATAATAACAGAGATAATAAAAAAATAATGATAATAAATAATAACAGAGATAATAACAATAATAATAAGGTGAGCATAAAGAAATGGTATAAAGAAAGACAACTCAAAGTAAACTCATATAAATTAACCCAAAGTAGTCTCACACACGCATGCAAACAGCATTTAGGAACAAAACTCATTTTAATATCTATCAAATTTTGCATTTACCCATGTATTAGCCATTTATGTATATTTGAGGTATTTTATATAGCTCGTTGTATTAAATTATAATATTGTATAAAAGGTATCTAAATATTTGTATTTAATATTATAAATTTAATTTATTTTGATATTCTTGGGAGCATAATAAATGTGTTCTTGAGTGCATGCCTCTAGTTGTACACGTCACTTATTATTATTATTCTTGTTATTATTATTATTTTTGTTTTCATTATTATTATTTTTATTATTGGTACAACCAACAAGCAATTACTCCTAATTATGTTCAGTCATGGCCATGTGACCCCACCTTGAGAGAGATCCAGAAGGGAGGGTGTTTCTATGTTGTAAACCTTCGAATATCAATTCACTTTTAGGGCCTTCATCAGTGGTGATGATAATGATGAAATAATAGAGCAATAATAATAATAACAAAAATAATAATAATAATTTATAAAAAAAAATAGTAGTTATAAACAAAATGTCATGAGGAAGACCGAGATGTGAGGTGAATGGTTGAAAGTCCACTTTTAAATAGTCATGTGACTGATGGGATGGTTTGTGAAGTGATGAAGGAGGTGATTTTATTATAAAACTCATTTATGACGTAATTATGACGTCAAATAAACTGGATAAACAATAAATTAATAAGGAAGAAAGCTGTGTTCATGATAAGATAAAGCTTATCAAAATTACGACTGATTTTATTATGCAACGTAATCATGACGTAATTATGACGTCAAATAAGTTGGATAAAATGTAAAGAGAGTCTAAAGTTGGTGATCAGGTTGCGTAACTCAGAGGTGAAAGAAAGCAAAAAAAAACAAAAATGATGACTGGCATGACTCAAAACATACCATAACAATAAAAACATTTGATAATAATTTGAAAAAACCCATAATAATAAAAATAATGATATTAAACAAATAATCATAATAATTTTGATAATAATAAAAAAAATATAATAATGATGATAAAAATGAGAATAATGAGGAAAAGTTAAATGACTGGGTGGAAAAAGAGCAAAATTGCAAACCGGACTTTTATAAACACAAAAAAATAAAGATAGGAACATGGGAAAATAAAAATAAACATACAAAAACATCGCAAAAGTAAACAAAAAAGACAAACACAGAATGCCATGGGAGATTATGACTCATCGTAACAATGACGTAATATATGTATGACTCATAGTAACAATATGGCGTAGGATATATTTATATCTGATTAAGTATTCAAAAATCTATTTTTAGCAGAAACTCAATGTATGTATATCATTTGAATCTATAGTATATAAATAAATTATTCATAACGAATCTAAATATAGAAGCAAGAGGACGACTCAATGGCCAATTATATTGGAGCATTTTAATAATTAGGACGCGTCAATAATAATTTATAAAATACTCCATCTTGAAATTATCATTCGCTGCAATGATTTTATGCTCATAAAAAAACAATAAAATAATAATAATAATGATAACAAAAATAATAATAATAACAATATTAATAATAATAATAACAATATTAATAATAATAACAATAATAGAATCAATAACTAAACTAGCAATTAAAAAAGCGATTAAAACCAAGCATCAAAATCTGCTGCTGGCGCTCAAAACTTCACTTAGTTTTCTAACATTTTCTTAAAAAAAAATAAAAATAAATAATAATAATAATAATAACGATGCTTTAGGATTGACTATATTGAAACGACTGAACCTCCTCTGAAATTGATATCTGAGAATAATAAAAATAAGGTAATAATGAAAACAAAAAATATAATATGCTAGAATAATACTGCATTAGAAGGATGACATGAAATAATTTCATAAAAAGGGATAAAAATACGATAGGAAATGGTGCAGAAGATACAAAGGAAGATTGCAAACAATGTACAGCTGGCAGAAGCTTCAACAAATGCAGGTGAAAAATAAATCTATCAATATTATTATTATTACTTTATGATTATTATCGTTACTTATGACTATTATTTTTTTTATTATTACTTTTATGATTGTTATTGTTGTTATAATTATTACTTTTATTGTTATTAGTATCATTATTATTAGAATTTAGTAGGCTCGTTGAGGTCATAGGTCGTTGACCTCTTTAACCTCATTTTCACATCGTTATCTTCATCGTCTTCATCATTATTTATATCTTGATTATTATTATTGAGGTTATTCACCAGCTTATCATTATTATTATTATCCTTGACAATCTTGCTGGGTGATGTGGCTGGTCTATTATTATTATTATTATTATTGGTGTTAAGGTTAATATTATGATATTGTTCGCTGAAGTCCCCTTGGCCTTCTTCGCTCGATTTCAACTTTTTCACTTTTTCTGTGCGCGTATGTGTGATGGGATGTGCATGAAGAACACATGCACACAAAAAAATAAACAAAAAAAACATACTTTTGAAGGGAGCTCCTCGAAAAGCGGGAACTTTGGCGATGACGTCAACAGTTCTGACGTCAGAGACGCCTGCCGTGAACGACATGGACATGATGTCTTGTTGCTGGGGAGTGTCTGTGAGTGTGTGTGTTTTTGTGTTTGCACTCATTTGAAATCATGCAAAAACTAGTAAATTACAAATATTAACGGTAATATTAATACTAATAAAAAAAATTATAATAGAAACAATAAAAATAATAAAGAATAATAATAATGTAAATCGAACTGAGTCGATAGATAAGCTGCTCCTTGTCCATAGAGAGTCTCTTGTTGCTCTTCACTTCCTGTTCCAGCCTCCTCACCAGGCCTTGGTGCTTCAGTGCTGTGCAGTGGTGGTGTAGAAGATGGTGATGATGGTAACAACAATAATAACAATGGCTTTACACCACCTCCCCCAAAAATGCTACCCTCTTTTAGTCCTTTTTTATTCCTTCCACCGCTCTTTACACTATTCTCACCTCCCTCTTCATCACCTTGTTCACTCCACCCTCCCTAACACACTTTTTCCACCTACTCCCACCACAAACCCCTCCTCCCACTCACTCAACTCCTTCTCATACTCATTCTTCATGATGACAATGGCTTCGAGGTTCTCAATCTTTTGCTGCATATCCTTCTTGTCCTTCAAACCCTCCCTCAGCTTCTCACACTGGTGACGTGGAGGTTATAATAATAATAATAATAATAATAATAATAATAATAATAATAATAATAATAATAATACGATAGTTATGACAAAATTGCTACTAAGAATATTATCAGTGAAATATTAATATCTCTTCTACTACTACTACTACTACTACTACTACTAATAATAATAATAATAATAATAATAATAATAACAATAACAAACACCAGCCACAACAACAACAACAGACACGAACCTCCTTAAGCAGACTGTCACACCGGAAGTGGCCCTCATGCAACTCCTTGTTCTTCATCTCCAACACCGCCTTCAAACTCTCTATCTCCTGTGCACCATTATATCAATAATAACAATAATAATAGAAATATTAATAATAGTATTAGTAATAATGATAATATTAGTAACAACAATAATAATAAAAAATCAAGTGTGGTTGTGAAGTTATCCTTTCCTCACTTATTTTTGTCATTTTAAATAAAAATAACAATAATAATAACAGCATCCCAACAACAAAAACAATAATAATAATATTAATAAATACAACAACCTTCCCTCTCCCTCTCCAACAGACCTGAGGCAGATGTCGACACTTGTTAAGGACGGCAGAGACTTGAAGTTGTGACTCCATCTGACACTGTTCTCTGTATGAGGTCTCTCTATGTTTCAAATGCTCACATTCACTACGCAGGTGGTCCACTTTCGACTAGGATGGTGTGGGTGGATGGTATGGTGGTGGGTGGGTGGCATGGTAGTGAGTGGGTGACGTAATAAATAGATATAATGAAGGTGGGCAAAATGGCAGTTGAAAAAAATGGCAACCAACCAGCAAGCTAATCTTCATGTCCTCGAACTTGCTCGAGAGGTCTTGCAGTTGTTGTTGGTGTTGTTGTTGAAGTTCTGTTGGTGTCGTTAATAATAATAATAATAATAACAATATTATTATTATTACTATTTCTACAAAATTACTCGCCATTGATGACGTCATTCCTCTGTTGCTTAGCCCCCTCCAACTCAGATTTGAAGACTTCTTCCTTCTCTGCAACCTCCTTCAAATGCCTGTCCTTTAACTCCTCCATCTGTTTATGGGTGGATGAATGGGTAGGTAAATAGACAGACAGACAGATAGATGGATTGATAGAGAAACAGATGGATGGATGGATAGATAGAGAGATAGATACAAAGATGGATAAATAGAAAGATAGATAGACAGATAGATAAATAGATAGATAGATCACCTCTTGTTGTTGCTTTTGCACCAACTGCTTCACTGTTGTGATAACATTTAAATGATATCTTTATCATTATTCTTATTAATAATATTATGCTTATCATTATCATTTTATTAATTATGAAAAACCTTCAATGTTCTTGTCCTCCAGCTTTGTGCTCATTTGCACAGTCATCATCACCTTTGATCATTATAACAACAATTACCAAAGGATAAAATAATACTAATAATAGCCATAAAAAAATAACAGGAAAAGCATTAATAACAGAACACAAATGAACAGCAATAATCACAGCAACAAAAAATCTATAAAAACAACGCTTTTTTCTTCTTCCCTCTACCACCATATTTGTTTTAATAGCAAAAAAAAAATTACAACAATAACGACTTCCTCTTCCCTCACTTTATAAGCATCATGAGCCTCTTCGACCTTCCTGACCCTCCCCTGGCACTCCTCCTCTACCTCCATCAACTTCTCCTTCAACTCATCTCTCTGCTCCTCTGTGCTCTCTATAGTGGAGTGATTCGGTGGAGTGTTGGTTATGTGGTAGAGTGAAGTGGTGGTTGGGTGTGTTTAAGTGAGGCGTGGTGATTTGGTGACAACTGTGATGATGTCATTGTTGTATTAATAGGATGGATAATAACTAACTTAGCAATTTTTTATTTGTTACAAGAGATACAGAGGCTTGGTACAGTCTTTGTTTCAGTGTTTCTAGGTTTTTTTGTTTGTGTGAGTCCTGGTGGGTGTATGTGTGTGTTTATGAATAGTTTGTGTGAGTTGTGTTTTTTTTATGATTTAGAAAAAGTATTTATAATAAACATGTGCGTGTGTGTGTGTGTGTGTTTATGTATTTAAAGATATAAAACCACACCCACCACTCGACTCATGAGTTGCACAACCACACATAACGCCTGAAAAGCATTGCTCAAGTATTTATTGTGTTCATTTAAATTTTGTATTTTTTGCTGTTGTTGTTGCAAGATGTTTGTTGTTTGTGTTGATGTTGTTGACAATGTTGGAGATGGCTGTTTGGGTTGGATAGGTGGGGTTTTTGTTGATGATGGAGATGCTCGAGATGATGGGGGTGAGATTGTGGTGGGCTTTGTTGTCGTTGTTGTTGGTTTGTTGAAAGGATTTATTGATTTGTTGTTAACTTGAGATCGTGTTGTTGTTTTTGTGGTGATACTGTTTCTCTTTGCGTCAATGTTATTGCTTAAGTTACTTGCTGTTTTGCTGTTATTAGTTAATGTGTTAGTTGAGCTTTTCGAAGCTAGGTTGTTGTTACTGTTGTTAAGTTTACTTTTACTCCTGGTAGTGATGTTGTAGGTGTTAGGAACAGCTGATGCTCTTCTGGCAGCCGTTGCAGCTAAGTTGCTGACTGGTTTGTTGCTAACAGCTGTTTTGCTGGTTGTAGTAGCTGCCGATTTAGCAGTCAATGCTGGTATTTTTTTCTTATCTGTTGTTGAAAGTTCACTACTTTTACGTTTCGCTAAATTGTTAGTTGATGGCGTTGTTGTTGATTTTTGTAGATTATTATTACTCAACTTTGTTGCTTTGTTTTCAGCTGTGGTAGGAATATTAGCTTTAGTTGTTTTTCTGGTAGAGGTAGTGATAGTGGCTGTGGTGCTGGGTAGTTTTGAAATTCTGCTTGGTTGTGTTATTGTCCTCAGGTTCCTCGAGGTGGTGGAGGGTTTGGTTGTTGATGGTTTCGTCAATGTTGTCCTCAAGGTCTTGTTTTTCACTGAAGCTGAAATTGTTTATATAATAATAACAATAATAAACCAGTTATACAATAATAATAATAATAGTAATAAACGTGGGATATCATATACAATAACCTAGCCATATCTTTTGGACTGAAATGAAATCAATTACAAGTATGATTATAGTGGCATTTCCCTGAGTATTATGAACTTTGAATGCATAATAAATAAATGTAATGTAAGTTTTAATAGATATGACAACTTTAACAAGGATTATGCCAATATAACTAAATTAAATAAAATAGATAACTAAGATTATATGAAAGAAAGGTCTGTTGTTTGAAACAAAAGCAAACCATAATAATACTTATACAAATGACATTTGGAAAACTGAGTTGACTTTATGAATGTATTATTCTTAATTGAATCTGTGATAACAAACAAAAAAATATATAGGTGGAACTTCAAATAAAAAAATTTTGAGCACTCAAATGATAATACAGATAAAATTCACTGCAATGAAACTAATTTTCACTCTTAAGTGAACTCTCTTCTGCAAAGAACCTTAACTATAAGCCATAGAGATACGAAAACATACCAAATAGTACTAACAACTTATATGAAATGAGGAATATTGGGCTGAGTGGTCATGTGGTTTGGATATACATTGGGTTTGTAACAATAATAATAATAATAATAAGACAAGTAAAATTATAAAAGTATAAAAAAATAGTGATAATATAATGAGATTAATTAATGATAATAATATAAATAAAACTAAGGGGGTTGATAAGGGGAATAAGAAAAAAATGAGTTATTATAGTGAATCAAAATTTATCCTTGTGGAATGATAACATTTTTATTTATGTAATCTTATCAAATGATTTGAATTGGAATAAGAATAATAATAATAATAAAAACAAAATGAAAATAATGATGATAAAAAAAAAAAAACACAACAATAATATAAAAAAAACAAAATAAAAATAATAAAAAATAAACACATAACACAATATAAACTGTGTTACTCTTAAGTAAAGTGTGTTTATTTTGTTATAAACAAAAAGTTTGTGGAAATCATTTTTGATCCATCATAGTGCATCCGTGTGGAGGCATTTATGGGGTTTTTGAAGGTTCGCAACACAAATATCAAAATAATATTTTGGTAACTAGTTGAAATATTATGATAAAAATAATATATGAAAATTTATATTTATGAATATAAGTTTAAAAATGTTTGAAAAACCTTAAAATTATATTAAAAGCTAACTTTCATCTTGGGACAGTCTTTTTCTCATACTGTTTATACTACTTGTGCTACTGTTTTTTGTGATGCTAGATGTCTTCTTAGTTTTTTCTCTTATGCTCTCAGTGATGTTCGTTGTATCCTTGTTGCCATTTAGTTTTGATTTGTGGGTGTTTGCTTCATTGTTGCTGTTTTCAGGGTTGCTTGTGGTGAAGATTTTTTGGTTGTTAGCTGCATCATTTATTTGTTGAGGATTTGATAAATGTGATT
Source organism: Pterobdella sp. o SKG-2022 (assembly GCA_964035795.1). Taxonomy (NCBI): domain Eukaryota; kingdom Metazoa; phylum Annelida; class Clitellata; order Hirudinida; family Piscicolidae; genus Pterobdella; species Pterobdella occidentalis. The sequence continues at coordinate 558,864 of OZ038325.1, read as the reverse complement.
GGTCGATATTAATATCTGTTTCTGAGTGCTTTGATGTAATTGGTTGGAGGTTTTGAAGGCAAGGGGTGTTTGGAAAGGTGGTGGTTGGTTGGTCTGATAGTGGGCTTGTGGGTGATGATGGAGGGATGGGTGAGGTGGTTAATGAGGTAGGCTGCATTTCAGATGTCACTAACTCCATACTTCCCAAATTTACCTCGCCATTTTCACATAAAGTTTCATCTCTTTCTTCAATTTCATTATGGATATCGTATAAGCCATCTATCAGCTCATCTTCGCTTTTCTTCACCACAAGTCCTTCTCCACAAACGGGTTCAGAAAGATCGTTCAAAATTCCGAAACTTGACGCTCTGCTCGACCCAGACTCGTCTGCCATTTTCAGTTTCTCGTCTGCTTCAACTTGTATGTCGATCAAGCGGTCATCTGAATTTTGATTTTATAATAAGAGAATAACGTGAAATGCTGTAAAATTTTATGTGTTATGAAAATTTTTGAATTGAATTGCAAAATTTTTAAATACCTTTTTAAAGTTCGAAAACATTGTTACACTTTTTAAAATTTGGAACAAATAATTTATTTCGTTGAATTTTGATGAAACACAAATAATTCCAAAAAAAAACTTTTAAAACTGGAGCAAAAATATTGCAACTTGTAAGATTTTAACTAGAACGACTAAGAGCCAAACGATATCATTGAAAAAAACATTTACAAAAATAAATTAGGACTTGAAAAAATTTACACAATTTCCAAAAAGTATTCAAACATATTTTTAATAAAATTCAGAATCAGCAACAATGGCTTTGACAGAGTAATATTTATTGATGATCTCTTCAGGGATTCTTGTCAACATTGCTCTAGGGAAACTTCTCAGCTACAAGAATAGTCATAACAATAGTGAAAAAAAAAAAATAATAGTATTATTAAAATAATAAATTAACCATAAAAATAACGAATAATACAAATAATAATAAAGCTAAACAAACCAGCTGCCAAGCCATGTCCAAAGATTTCTCCACAATTCTCGACTCTCCGGGTTCTATCCCATAATGAAAAAATAATAAAAACAATAATAAAAATAAGAATTATTATTATTCATTTTATTAACCTTGTGAAATGAATGTTTTTTCGAATTTGTCGTGGAATTCAATGTAAAGTTTGTCCTCCCACGTCAGAACCTCCTCTCCCATTATCCCTATAGTCCATTTTCATTATTATCATTCTTATTATTATTATTTTTATTATTTCTACAGTTGAATAGTTTCTATTGTTATTATTATTGTTTCATTATCATCAGTTATATTATTTTTCATTATCCTAGCTGCTAGGTTACTATTTTTATTTTTTTTTAATAGTTTATTTTCACCTTTCATTGCCAGAGTATCTTTACCCACAGAATACAAATAATACTGGAATTTATAATAAAACAAAAATAAAAAAAATAATGAAAATGCTAAGCATAATATTTTCAATAATAATAAAAACAATAATATAGAATTGTTCCCACTAGTTGGTTTGCCACCGATGGATGGTCTCCTCTTGTTAATCCTGATAAATTAATAATAACAAAAATAAGAAAAAATAACAATAATAATAATAATAGTAATAAAAAAAATAAAATTTTCAAAAAATAATGAAAAAAAATGAATAAGCATAAGCAAACCCTCTCCTATGGCAGTCTTCATAAGCCTGGATAGAGAAGGAAGCACGTTGATTGGTGGATAAATCTGAATGGTGTTCTATTTTTAGAAAATTCTTATTATTTTTTTATTACAGTAATTTATGTTATAGTAAAATTTTAAAATCATTTTTTAAAGATTCGAAATAAAAATCGTCTGACGGAAATGGTTTGTGATGGGATACAACTTCAAAAAATTGTTCCAAATATAAATTTTTGTAAATTTATTATCTACAATATCCATTAATGAAATAATAATAATATAATATATATTTCTTAATAAAAATAATAAATAATTATGGGAAGTTAGATGACATTGTGGTTATGAAGAAAGCGGTCGAGATATATTTGACCCTCTGTGATGTAACCACTCAAGTCAGCTATGGGGTGAGTGATGTCTGTTGGGGGGTGGGTGAAGTGTAGAAGGGTGGTGTGGGAAGAGTGGGTGAGGTGTAGATGGGTGGTGTGGGAAGGGTGGATGAGGTGTAGATGAGTGGTGTGGGAAGGTGGGTGAGGTGTAGATGGGTGAGGTATAGATAGGTGGTGTGGAAAGAGTGGGAGATACCTGTGGGTGGGGTGGGTGAGGTGTAGATGGGTGGTGTGGGAAGAGTGGGTGAGGTATAGATGGGTAGTGTGGGAAAAGTGGGTGATGTCTGTGGGGGTGGGTGAGGTGCAGATGGATAGTGTGGAAAGGGTGGGCGGTGTGTAGAAAGTTTGAGAAAATGGTAGATAGATGAAGGAAGGAAAAGTTTTATGAAATAAAGATAGATGGATTTACAGGTAGAGAGACAAATAGATGGAAGGATAAATAGATAGATAGATGAAAATATGAATAGATATATAGATTAACTAAAAACCATCGTTAGGCATGGTGAGGATCGGAATTTGAGTGACTGACCCTTGTCTTCCTTGAACAATGCCTGTGTGGGATAGGTGAAGGTGTGGAGTGTTTCAAAATCAGTATAATTTTTTGTTTTCAAGATCTGATCCACTCTACGTCTTTTCACTTTAGGCTCCATTCCTCTTTTACTTCATCCACCTTTTTCTCTCTCCCCCACTCACCAGCCCTCTCATACAGAGTAGCCAAATCAGAATACATGGAAGATGGATACCCCCTTCTACCTGCTACTTCTTCTCTTGCTGCTGATATCTGGGTGGGTTCGAGTGGAGGTGGTGGGCTTGTGCTGATATGTGAGTGAGTGATTGAGATGTAGTGGCGGTTTGATGATGTTTGATTTGCATAGTGGTAGAGGAATGTGGTGGTAGTGTGTGGGTGAAGAATTGTGAAATGCAGATGTGGTGTGGTAAGGTTGGGTGTGAATGTAGGTAAGCTTGGAGATATAAGCACAATCACCAACCTCCCTGAGAGCATCAGCGTACGAAGACATATCAGTCATCACCACCAGCACATCCATCTGATGCTCATATGCCAAAAACTCTGCCAAAGTGAGGGCTAGTCTCGGTGTTATTATACGTTCTATGCTGTGAGGAATGGAAGGTTGAAAGGAGAGGGGTGAGGGTTGAATGGTGTTTGAGTTGAAAGAGGTTATGGTGGTGAAGGTGGTTGAAAAAACGAAAGAAATTATAGTAGAGAAAGTGGCGTAGAGGGAGAATTATTTGACACCAATAAATTAGCTTGTTTGTGTTGAAATGAAAGTTTGGGTGACGGTTTTTAAAAATTCATAAACCCACGTTGGGTCTGAAGAGAGGTTGAGAAAAATGCAAACATTCTCAAGAGCACACTCATCTTCAAAATGGCTTCTGAATACCTGAGCTGACACTGAGTCTATCTGGTCGATGGGTATATGGATAAAAAGCAACTTTTTTGTGAATGAATAAAGCGTTAATTAAGCGTAGAATTTGGTGCTTTATTGTATCAGTGAATAAAAAATATAAAAAATTAAAAAAGAAAATAAACAAAATAAACCCCCATGGCTGCGAAAACGATGGCATATCTTCTATTGGGATCCTTTTTCGACACCAAACCACTCTGCGTGCAGATCTGAAGGGCTAGCTGATCATGGTTATGATATTCTTAATAATAACAATAATAATAAAAGTTATTATTCTTGTTATTATTATTTTTACGGTTACTTCATTATGGGGCAGGCCAGTGGATGAAAAGATAGGAATTTTTTGGCCCTTCGAGACTGATATCATTACGTCTATTGCTGAGATGCCTGAATAATAACAATAATAATAATTAAAATATTAATAAATATAATATTAAAAATAAAAACGCAATAAAAAATAGTAACACCTGTTTCCACAATATTGCTTGGAAAGATGCGGCTGCAAGGGTTGATGGGTTTGCCTGGAAGTGTGTGATCTTTGATAATAATAAATAAAAACAATAAAAAATGGATAAAAATTTTGATGGAAATAGTTTAAAAAGATAGTAATAACAAAAAAATCAAAAAATGGATAATAATATAAACAATGACATTAATAATGATAGCAAAAATAATAATAATAGCAAAAATAACAATAATAATAGACCGAGTATATCTAGGTACTCCTCGGCCATGATGAGGGGACCTCCGTCTATAGGATTGCCTGAACCATTGAAAAAGCGGCCTGCACGTGATTCAATCAATAATAATAATAAAAATGATAATTTTTTCAATGTTTATGATCATAAGAATAAAAATAGAAAGAATAATAAATAATTATGTTTATTATAAAATCAAAACAGTAATAATCTTTTAGATAGTTGAACTAATTAATATTAATGAGCCCCTAAGCTCCACCCACCCAGCATATCAACAGACACGCCTAGTTTCATCGTCTCTCCACTGAACTCTACTTCAGAGTCCAACACATCTATGCCACTTGTGCCTTCAAAAACCTGAAAAAGAAGAGGAGAATGAGAAGGAGAAGAAGAAGGAGGAGAAGGAAGAAGAAGAAGTAAAGAAGAAGAAGAAGGAGGAGGAGAAAGAGGAAGAGAAGGAAGAGAAGGAGGAGAAAGAAGAGAAGAAAATGATTTAAGTGCGGAAGTGAAATGCAAAATAACCTGAATGACTGCCTTCTCTCCACATGTCTCCAACACCTTTGAACAACGCAACATCACAACAAAACAAAAAAATATAATAATAACAACAACAAAACAAAAAACCTTAAAAACAAAAAACTACAATTGAAAAATCTTCGAAAACAACTTTTTAAAAATTCGCATTCAAAACCTGCCCATGCTTCACCTCGCCATCCTTCACTTTCACTTTCACTATCTCCCCGTACATTGGTTTCTGTCGTTATAAATAGAATGTTACCAAAAAAACTGAGTTAAAAAAGAGAAATAATATGAAAAGCTCAAAATAGTGATTTGTGAACAATAGAAATAATATTAATGAGAATAATATTAACAATAATTATTATTAAGAAAAAATAGAAATAACAATAATAGTGATAAACCTTAATTTTGTCGAGAATGACCAAAGGACCATTGACCCCAATGACACTTTTGTAGGCTGCAGTTTATTATTGTTATTATTCAGTTTATTATTGTTATTATTCAGTTTATTATTGTTATTATTCTGTTTATTTTTTTTTATTTTTTGAGCTTATTATTGTCATTATTTAGTTTTTTAGTGTTCTTTTCTAGTTTATTAGTTTCAATATTTTTTTTTATCTATCTAGCTTATTATTATTGTTTTATATTTTAAAATAATTTTATTATTCATATTGTTGCGTTTTAATCTGCTCTAACTCATCTTGGGTTCAGCATGCACTCGATCAAGATGGTTCATTCCAACCCAGAGGTAGAGGTTTCAACTCCCGGTCGAAACTTTTTTTTGTTTTATTATGTATTATATATAAAAACAAGGTGAGTCCCTGTTAAAGTGCTTTATATAATTCAACTTGTGTCGGCAGCAGTGTTTTTTTTGATGACGTCATGAATGACAACAAGAACTAAGAATGAACTTTATTTATTAAAGAAATAAAATTTTTTCAAAATGGAGGTTTGAATTCCATCTATTAAAAAAAAGGCTTTACAATTGAAAGTTTCAGCGTTGGGTGTATTATTCATATATAATTGTTATTGTCATTAATTTTATTATTATTATTAAAAAAATTATTATTATTATTGTTATTTTTATTATTATTATTATTATTATTATTATTATTATTATTATTATTATTATTATTATTATTATTATTATTATTATTATTATTATTATTAGTATTGTTATTATTATTATTGTTGTCATTCCCATCACCCCATCAACCCTCTACTAGTTCCACCAATCTTTCTTCTCCCTTTTTTATCCATCTACCGCAAAAAAAACTCAACAACTTTTTCCCCCTCCACCACTAACTTTTGCCCATACCTCTTCTCCACCAACTTTCCTTTCTCCAACCCTTTCCTAAACTTCTCTTCGACAAACTCCTGCCCACCAATCCTCTCCTCCCTCCCTAACTAGACAAGGATCGGAAGCACCATAACAAAGCTGGCATGCTTCAAGTGAAAGCATGTAAGCGTAGTTATCTGCATCTATGTGGTGGTTGGAGGTTGAGGGGGATAGTTGAGGATTAAGGGGGTGGTGGAGGGTTGAGGGGGTGGTGGAGGGTAAATAAGGTTTTTGGGGTTTAGTGGCAAGTGGTTGAAGAGAGGGCGAAAATACATGAAATGATGAACAATCTCACTTATGCACAACGGGTTATGATTTTAGAAAGAAAAAGAAGAGAAAAAAAAAATAAATAAAAAACAACATGAGTCAAAAATTTTGCAAATCTTATGTCCATAAGTGAATGAACCAGCTGTGGACTTGGATGCCTCTGAGGCAAGTGGAGGGTAAAAAAGATTCATTGCTTGTTTTTGTTTGAAACATTGTTGCTATTATTTTTTTTCATCATTATTTATATTATTTATATTAGTAATTTTGTTATTATTATTTATATCATTACTCAAATTATTATTACAACTATTCTTATAATTTTTTTATTTTTATTTTAAATAATTATTTTCTTTTTTCTAATTTTTTTTATTATAATATTTTTCTGTCCAGTTGTTAAATTGGAAGTTATTTTCCATTCGGCAGATGGCACGTCAAAAAAAAAGAATCAATACACGTCACTGTGCAGAGAGGACTTATGACGTCCTTACTGAAGTAACTTCTGTGTGTCGGTGAAGTATTTCACACATGCATACGCATACACAAGTCATTTAAAAATTCACACACATAGGGTTGGCAATACAGATAAATATAGGAACATATACACACAAATATATGGAAACACCAACAAAAAAACATACACAAAAACGCACACACACGCACACAAAAAAACACACACACACACAAACTGTGGAATATATATTCCACAAAAGCAAAGAGAGCGGAAGGGAAATTTTAATTTTCCATTAATCCAATTTTTGATCTTTGGTAACAAAAACAACAATAAAAAACAAAATAATCGAAATAATAAAAAATAAAATCAATAATATTGTATATAATAAAACAATAAAAAAAAACTAAAAAAAAAAATAATAGTTAGAACGTTGAGATAGTTTGGCTCGAAAAGAAATGGAACGACAAAAACAGCTTCAATAATAAAAATAAAAAATATTGATAATAACAACAATAACAGAAATAATAGAAATAATATTAACAATAATACTGGTAACAATAATAATAATGACAATAATAAGAAAAATAGAAATGATAGCCTCTAATTCTCATATTTGGAGACCATTTTGAGAAACTAACATTGGGTCTTATATGCTGTGGGCTGGAATATTTATAACACTATACATTATAATTATATATAAATTACAAACAAATATAACATAATTATAACTGGATAGAAATTATAAACAAAAAATAAATTATACCTGAGGATAATGATATTATAGTTTTGCCATGGAAAACAAAATAAGGTGAGAAATTATTTAATCACAATTTCATAATTATGAAAGTGTATTGTTTTATATGCTTATTCATATTTATTTAATTATTTTTATCGTGGTTCTAATATAGTTGATAATTTGACTTGAGAAAGGTTAAGTATAAAACCATTGACATTTCCATATATATTTATTTATATAAATATATATATTCATAATATGATTACATGAAATAAATATGAAGGAAAAATTGAGAAACTCTATAAAAAAATCAATAGTGACCACATTAATATATATATTCAGATTGATGGAAAATATTATCCATAGAAACAATACTAGGGATGTTTGTGAGGATATAAATAGAATTATTATCAAAAATATCCTCAAAAAATATGAAACAGAAAAACAATGACAAACTAATAATAATATAATAATTAAAAACAATAAATAATAACAATAATAAGTGAATTCCTGCCCTTCAAGATTACCTCAGTACTGTCGACAAAACGACCAGCCCGCCGAAAAAACCATTTCGAACCAGGTTTTTTAACTTATTTTTGTTATTATTATTATTTTTGTTTTTATTATTTATTATTATTATCACTCACTTATTATTTTTTTATTCAATTTTCATCCACTTCTTTCATCCACTTCTTTCATTCTCTTCCATTTTTATTATCGATTGCATTTTCGTGGCGTCACATATTCCATGTTACATAGATACTCAGAGAGATATTTTTATTTCTTTTATTCATCATGGATTTCTTCAAAAGATATCCTACTTTTGGTCGAGCCTCCATAATGAATAAGATATGCTCTTTCTGATTGCTTCTCAATAATTTGTGAGTTTTTTATGGATCGTGATTCACTTTTAATCTCAACGTACACAATAGTGCACACAGCACTGGATTTAATTTCGCACACACATGGAAACACATTTGAAAACGCACACAAACACACATAAAGATGAATCGATATAAAAGAAAGTAGAAAAATAATTTGGATGGATGTAAACAAGATGGATGATGAGATACAAACAAAAACATGACCAAATATTTTATACATGTGAACACACATACATAAAAAGCCACAGTACATAAAAAAACACACACACACACACACACACACACACACACACACACACACACACACACACACACACACACACACACACACACACACACACACACACACACACACACACACACACACACACACACACACACACACACACACACACACACACACACACACACACACACACACACACACACACACACACACACACACACACACACACACACACACACACACACACACACACACACACACACACACACACACACACACACACACACACACACACACACACACACACACACACACACACACACACACACACACACACACACACTTGGACTTGGAAGTGCGTTATCCACTTGACAGTAGGTGCACTGAAGATTGATTTCTGGAACATTTCTTCACGTGGTTATGAAGTCCTTGTTTTTTGAAAACGTTATTGCAATTCGGGCAATGTTGTAATGGTGTTTTGTGGACTTGGCGGATGTGGTTTGTCAGACCTGCCTTGTTGACCGCTATTTTGTTGCAACCTGGATGCTGGCATTGGAATGAAGAGCTTTTGGAGTGAACATCAAAAATATATTTTTTCAAATCTTTTTTTGATTGCTCGTTTCTTTCAGCTTCTTCATTTGTTTTTTGTGATAGCGATTTGATATTTTTGCGCCAATCGTTTCTGTTGCCAGCTTCTGTTTTCCAGGTGTCAACAATGTTTAGCTTTTTTAGGTCTGTATATATAAGGTCATGCCATCTCTTCTTTTGACCACCTTGAGACCGTGAACCTTCAGCAATTTTGCTCACCATTAATTTCTTCTGGAGCCTTGAATTTTCCATTCTTTCCAAGTGCCCAAGCCACTGGAGTCTTCTTCGTTGAATCATCACGTCAACTCGCTCTATTTTTGATTTACATCATAGTTGGGTGTTTCTCAGTTTGTCCCAAAGAGAAGTCCCCGTGATGATTCTCAGACACCTGTTTGTGAACACTTGGAGACGCTGTATGTGGCATTGAAGAACATTCCAAGTCTCGCTGCCGTATAATAGCGTTGGTATTATAACGGCTTTGAAAAGTTTCAGTTTGGTGGAAACTTTTATTTTCCGTTGATACCATACCAACCGACTAAGGCTGCGAAAGACTTGGGATGCTTTATTGATACCTGATTCAACTTCTGTATTGACTGTGTTGTCACTGTTTAAGATACTGCCCAGGTATTTAAACTGTGTCACTTGTTCGATGTTTATATCGTTACGTATTGCCAGCGTTGTGTTGAGGCTTGAAATTGAGTTTTTTGGTAGAATGGTCATGTATTTTGTTTTGCTAAAGTTTATTCTCAGTCAAAAGCATGGGCGCACACACACACACACACACACAAACACACACACACACACACACACACACACACACACACACACACACACACACACACACACACACACACACACACACACACACACACACACACACACACACACACACACACACACACACACACACACACACACACACACACACACACACACACACACACACACACACACACACACACACACACACACACACACACACACACACACACACACACACACACACACACACACACACACACACACACACACACACACACACACACACACACACACACACACACACACACACACACACACACACACACACACACACACACACACTCAAACACACCGACTATAATTTATTTACTCGCTCGCAACTGTGATTTAGGGAAGCATGTTCCAAGTGAAAACAGGCACATAAAACACACATGTGTGCACAAACAACAACACTAATCGATGTACACAAAAAGAAAAACACATAAACATAACTTAAGTATGCACATAAACAAGAATACAAAATGAAGTTTAAGTATGTTTGAAAAACTCATGACCTCACAAGCATACAAACAAATAAGATGAAAAAAGCTCATAAGCATGGAAAAACACATGTGTATGAAACGTAAGCACAAACAACACAAACGCATAAAAACGCATACGAAAAAAGAAATAACTTAGGTAATTATGATCACGTACACACCAGAAAACACACACACACAAACACACACAGATATACACACGATGAAAAGCATACAAAAACCCTTCGCACATAAAGAAACACACACACACACACAAAAAAACACACAGTCTTTGCTTTATCCACCATGTGGCAGGTGCAATAGATTGGAAGTTGAGCATTTTTTGCGATGGTTATGGATGCCTTGGTGTTTAAAGCTCAGGCCACAGTATTCACATCTTATGGTTTGTTGTGTTTGATGTATCTGCCTGTAGTGGTTTGCTTTATTTGCACATATTTTGGTGCATCCTGCATATGAGTAAGCTAGGGAATTTTTTGATTTATCTTCTAGCTCTTTCTTTCTGTTGAAACCGTAAAGACGCCACACACACACAAACACACACACACACATTCTTGTGCAGAACAGGCAGACTTATTGATCGGAGATGCTCTTCATTCAAATGATAATAAAAACAATAATACAAAATAATAAAAATAATAAATATATCGGTAATTTAAAAACAATAATACAAAATAATAACAATAATAAATATATCGGTAATTTAAAAACAATAATACAAATAGTAAAACAATTCCAATAGAATAACAACATTATTCTTAATAATAAAAACAATAATCGTAATAATAAAATAACATTTCAAAAGTAAACAAAATGGCAGAAGACCCTTTTTGTCTGTATATATATTTTTCCCTTATTCCCCTGCTCCATCGATTTAGTAATACTAGCAACAACATAATAACAATTGTTTCTTTATGTTTATTTTTATTCTTTGTAACTTTTGTTGTTGTTATTCCTATGTTTTTATTATTGGAAACCCCGCTACAATACAACTCACTCTTGTGACAATTTATTATTATTATTATTATTATTATTATTATTATTATTATTTCTCTTTTTATTTTATTTTTTATTATTTTTATTATTTTTTTAAATTATTTTTATTATTATTATTTTTATTTATTATTATTATTTTTTTTATTATTTCTATTTTTTTTTAGTTTTTTCCCACATTATTTTTCTTCATACTATTTTTTCTCTCAGTTATTCATTAGATTTGTAGTGTCAAACAAAATATTGAAAAACAATGGATAAAAAAACTAAAAATAGTAACACTGTACAAAAATTAAAAAAAGCATCATAACAATCATATAAATCATAACAAACAAACAACAAAAATCATAACAATCAAACAACACTCATGCAATAACGATTTTTTTCTAACAGAAATTTTTTTATTTACAAGAAAAATAACAGTAAAAACAACAACAACAAAAAACAACAAAAAAACAACAACAACAACAACAAAGAAAAACAAAAAAACAACTACAAAAAAACAAAAATAACATCAAAAACAACAGCAACAACAACAAAACAACTACAAAAAAACAACAACAAAAAAAAGAAAAATAAAAAACGAAAACTAACAGTATTAATGGTGCTCAGGTTAAAAATAGCATGCTCGAGTGGTGTGGCATGTGATGGGCGGAGTAAACACGCGTCAGTCATTCTCTTCCAATCCTCTGGAGTCCGAGGAAAGATCTATAAGCACTATAGGTGGTTTGGGGCGAAGGGGGTCTAGGGAAAAGAGTGTGGTTGGATGGAAAGAAGGAGTGTGATTGGTAGAAGGGAAGGGGGCTTGAAATGTGTTTGAGTGTAGTTGAAAAATGACAATCCTAACTACAATACATTTTTAAAACATTTCTCACACAACAAAATATTTCACTAAAACACCATGACGCCACGTTTAAAAAAATGACGCTATTCTGTCAAATCATGACGTCACCACCACCTTTCTAACAGGCTCCAAAAGTCTCAACAGTTCAGATGGCTCTTCACGTGACTTGAGATTTGCCGCCAAAACTTCTACCTTCACCAACCTGGAGTACACCCATTTGGCTCCACCTCCCACCACAATCATGCTCAAGAACCAACCTAGATCCAGGTTGTGATTGGCTGATCAGATTGGCTGATGATAATGGGTGATTTGATTGGTTGATGGGGCGGTCATAATGAAGTACCTTACAAATGATTGGTTGCAGGTCTTCAGGTCCTGATGGGAATGTCTTCAACTGGAAGAAGTTTGTATTGAATATTATCAACTAATTATTTATATTTATTTATGAATAGTTTATAATATAAATAAATAGTTGGAAACATCAGAAGATATTATCGATACAAACTGTTGTCGTCATTACAGACCCCATGACTCAAAAAGTTTATGGAACAGATTAGCCAATAAGCTTTCAGTTAAACATTCCAAGAAAAACACTGGTTTGTTATTGGCTGTTTGTTTAGACGCAACAGAACAACCACACACATCCACCCAAACACAGGCCAACTCACCAGAGACACCATCTTTTGCTCCACAACGTGAGCTTTGACTTGCACATGCAAACTGCCGCACAACACTGTTGACGAATGCCTCCAGAACCTCTGATCACTATGACTCACCACTCCATCTAGGCTATTCACCTTTGTGGTGAAAAGCGAGGGGGTGATTGTGGTGGCGATGAGAAGGTAGTGATGATGGTGATAGTTATTTTCGTCATCACCGCTTTGAGTCATAATGAACATACAAAAACAGTAAACCTTATTAAGAACAGCACTGAGAGATGCACCAGTTTCATCGGGAGTTCTAAGCAGCAAAATGTGACCCGTTTCTTTAACCAATGGAAGAACGCTAAAGAAGATGAGTAATGAAATGAATACAGAGCAGATAGGATCGGCAATTCTCCATCCGAATGTCTGTATTAGGAAGGTAGATACGATGACTCCCATACTTCCCAATGTGTCAGCCATTATGTGCAGGAAAACGCCTGGGTAGTTGGTTGGTGTATGAATAACAAACGAATAATTAAAAAACAAATTGATTTCCAAATGGATAAGAAATTACAAAACAATAAATCAATGATAAATAAACTCAAATAGACTATAAATACATTAATAATTTTGGCAATATTTTAATCTTTAAATTCAGCCTATCACAAAACTCGGTTAACAAACAATAACTCAAAATGCATTTCCATAATAATACATCATAAAAACCAAGCAGAAGCTACCTTCCATATTGGTGTTGTGGACATGCACCACAGAGGCAGGTTCTTGGGAGTCGTGGCTGTGTCCATGGTGGCCTGTGTGGTGGTGTGTGGTTCAGTCAGATCTATGATTAATAAATATTCATGATGAAATCAAACTTATCGAAAAATACAGGTCAAGGATTTTTTATTAAGTGAATTTATTCCAAACTTTTTTATTTTTGATGTAAAAACAGAAAAAATAGTTTCAAAAAAAATATATATCTTAAAAGTTACATTCTATAATAAACTACATCCAAATCTGATTTGAAAACGTTACAACACCACCATCAACGATATATGTTGAATAAATCCCAACCATGCGAGTGCGAGTGGGTATGTTGTGCAGGTTGAGAACTGCTGTGGCAGGGTTTGCCTCCATGAGAGTGAGTGTGTCTGAAGGCGAAGATTCCTACTAAGTTGACACATAAGCCAGCTACTGATACCAACTTGTGGAGGGGTGATTAGTTTTATAATTAAGTTGAGAGTATCGAAAATATTATCTAAGAAATGTATTGAAACGTGAATAATTGACATAATTAATTAATTGGAATAGATTTATATGATGCCTCTAGAAAAATGCTATAACA
>OZ038325.1:508900-544367 GCA_964035795.1 Pterobdella sp. o SKG-2022 | reverse complement strand
AACTGCTACTACTACACCGATACCTTTCAGAAACAAAGACCTTTTCACCATGGTGGTTTATTTCCCTCAAATGGGGGCTCAGAAGTGTTTCCGGTCTGCAAGAACCCCGTTTCTATCATGGCGTATAGCAAGAGCGCCAAAAAAAAAGATAAATCAGCCAATCAGATGTTAGAATCATACAACTACACTAAAAGTATTTCCGGTCTAAAGAATGTGTCGAATAGTAATAGTTTGAGTAACATAGACGGCAAGAAGGGAGAGGGGGGCAGGAAGAGTGTGGGGTCGTTTGAGGAAGCCCTGCAGCCCTGCAAGGTGAGCGGGGCTTGCTATTTTTATCATAAAAATTATTTTTAATTAACTTTAAAATCATTTTTTGATTTTTTCAATTTTTTTTCTTTTAAAAAAGATTTTTATGCTTTTTTAAAACACCATTGTTATTATTGATATTTATTGATGGACACGTTGTCAAAGATTGGAGACCACGTGATGACGGATGGAACAGTCGTCACCCTTGTCAACACATTCAACAACAACAATAATATCATAAGCATCAACAATAACAACAGAAATAATAAATACAATAACGACAAAAACAACAAGTTCAAAACAGACATTTCACGACCAATTTCAACAATCGAGTCAACACTAAACAACAACAACAGCAAAAAACTTCGACCTGTTTCCGCCGTAATCTCCAACAAAAGTTTAGACAAGTGGAACAAACTGAACCACCATACCAAGCCCTGCCCAAAACAACCCCCAAAGACAACCACCCCCGCACGAAACGGCTGCAAGACTGTGGTGCAGATGCAAGCGACATCTAGCGAATTGTTATGTTGTTTGGGTGAGTATCTGGTTAGAAGATGCAACAGACTCAGACACTTTCAAGTGAATGATCCTGTTACCTGGATACGGTCTGTAGACAGATCTCTGATGTCATCAGGCTGGCAAGATGTCTCCTTTATCAACCCTGCAAATGTTGTTTTCTTGTACATGCTGGTGAGGAACAGTGTGGACAGCAGCTTCATCACTGTTGATGAACTACGCTCCACTCTTCTCGCCTGTCTCTACCTCGCCTACTCATACATGGGCAATGAGATCAGCTATCCACTCAAACCTTTTCTCACTACTGCCAGAGTGGATTGTGAGCGAAGAGGGAGGTTTTGGCACCGGTGTGTCAGAGTTGCTGATGATTCATCCTGGAAGATGCTTAGACTTAACAGTGATCCTGCTTACTTTGCCAGGTTGGTGGAAGGGTGTAGTGAGGTGAGGAAAGATGTGGTGGTGTGGTGAATTGAGGTGCCGTGGGTTGTAATTGAATGAAGAAAAAATTGGTTTTGATAAGGTGTGGTGTAATGTCAAGGTGAACTGAATGTGATGTGTGTGTAACCAAATATAATACAAAACTAAATACTAATTCACATATACTGCCACACAAAAAATCTTCACAGACTCTTCAGAGAACTCAAATCTTTTAGTCCTGCAGTAAGCTACCATTGCTGCAGCTCTATCCCTCATCAGCTGTCCACCAGCTGCCACAGCAAAGCTGTCACTGCTGGCTGCACCAAATACAGCAGCTACAACTACAACACGCTGCGATCAAAAAACGATTTGAACACGCATTTTGATGCTCTGAATATTAATAATAACAATAATAATAATAAGAATAATGATAAAAAAAACAATGCAGATAATAATAAAAATAATGATAATAATGATGATAAATTCAATAACACTGAAGAAAATTTCACTTATCACACCATAAACGGGTCATATTTCAACAAAATTAACAACAACAACATGACTTTCAACACTATCAACAGGTTCAACAAAACATACAATAATAACAATAATAATAAAAATAATAATAATAACAGCTCTGTCCACAAATATAACGCTAACATCTTCAACAAAAAAACAATTATAAGTGACGACGCCGTAGTGTCTGTCCAATAATAATAATAATAATAATAATAATAATAATAATAATAATAATAATAATAATAATAATAATAATAATAATAATAATAATAATAATAATAATAATAATAATAATAATAATAATAATAATAATAATAATAATAATAATAATAATAATAATAATAATAATAATAATAATAATAATAATAATAATAATAATAATAATAATAATAATAATAATAATAATAATAATAATAATAATAATAATAATAATAATAATAATAATAATAATAATAATAATAATAATAATAATAATAATAATAATAATAATAATAATAATAATAATAATAATAATAATAATAATAATAATAATAATAATAATAATAATAATAATAATAATAATAATAATAATAATAATAATAATAATAATAATAATAATAATAATCTTGTTATTATTGTTATGGTTTATTGTTATCTTTATTGTTGACTTGCAATGATGATGATGACCTCGCTGATTTGATTTATTCATTATTTCTTTAGGGTTTGAGAACAATAAGATTCTATTTTTCTTGTTATTTTTGTTATTATTATTTTTTTATATATTATTCTTTTTTTATTAATTGTTATTTTTACTATTATTTGTTATTTTTTTTGTTTATTTTTGATGTTTAAAGAAAAAAAAATAATAACGATAATAATGACAATAATAACAATAATAACATTAATAACGATAATAACAATAACCATAGCGATAACAATAACAACAATAACAATAACGACCAAAACAACAATGATAACACTAACAATCAAATGATAGCGACATTAATAACAAGAGTGAAATAATAAAAAAAATAAATGGTTTGGAACTTGCAAAGGCGAGATTTCCTCTTTGGTCCTACCTCTCACTGAGATCAACTCTTTTATACTGTTTCTTATTTTTATTTTTTCAATTATTATTGTTATTATTATTGTTATTATTATTGTTGTTGTTTTTATTTATATTTTTTATATTAATTCAAAGGTAGATAACCTTAGGGCATTGAAAAATTGATTTTTTCTAAAAGTCGAAAATATATTTCCATTTTGTTTTTGTTAGATTTTCCAATGGAAATCGCACATTCCTTTGTTAAAAACTTTGCTCAAGTTTAAAAGTTAATTTACACAACTTTTTTTTTTATTTGAACTTGATTTCGTTTTTAAAATTTAAAAAAAAATTGATAATTATCCATATAAATAATAAAATATTATAAATAAATAAAATTTCAATTGTAAATAACTAATAATCATTAAATATAGTCAACCATTCATAATTTATATACTCCTTGTAAATGCATGGAATTATAATTCAAATTCTCCACATATCGCTCGACACTCAAATGTTTTTAACCTCAGTCAACTTTTGAGCATTTAAATTCATTTTTAAGCGTCCAACCTCGATATTTTTTGATCTTTTTCCTGTTTTTATTGTGAATTCGATTTGGTTAAAACTTCCCGAAATGTACCATATTCAAACTGCGTCACTTACATCCGCCATTTTCTGCGCGAAACTCTTTCCGTTTCAGAACAATGTTTATAAACACTTGTTACATTGAGCAAAGCATTCCAAAAGTATTACCACCATCACCACTGTAAACTATGCCACTATAAATAACGATAACTTCATCGTAATATATTGCTGTTGTTTTTAACGCAACTAATATTATCTTCATATTATGCCATAATTACCAGATAATAATATTCATAAATAATAAATATAATTTTTGCAAAATAATAATTATTAATATTATTTTTATAACTATTATCATAATAGTATAAAATAATATTATTTTAACTAGTAAATAATAATTATAATAATTATGGTCATAATAATTGAATAAATTATAGCAAACACGTGGTCAGAAAACTTTGTAAATTGGCTACGTCATAGTTCAGTAGAGTGCGGTTTGTATCCTTTTTATTTTTGTTGTTGTTTCTATTTTTAATTTTCTTATTTTTATTTTTTTTGGTGTTTTCATTTTTTTGTTGCTTCTATTTTTGTTATTATTGTTTTTGTTGTTATTAACCGGAAACCCCAGTTAGGGGCGATCAAATGATCGACTTACTTGTTATTATTATTATTATTATTATTATTATTATTATTATTATTATTATTATTATTTAAAATTGATCTTATTATTTCCCAATTTTTATTACATTTTTTTCTATTGCTTCCATTATATTCTTTGTTTTCATAGCTTTTATTTTTATTATTTCTATTTTTATTTCTATTTTTCTATATTCTTTTCACAGTGAATTTTTGTTTTTTTTTTGTTTTTATAACCTTTTTTTCAATTGCACAAATTCAATTTTTTACTTTACGTTTATTATTGTTTTTTCCATTGTTTCATTCATATTTTTACCATCTTCACCCATCTTTATTTATTTTTTTGTTTGCATATCTTTGTTCATATTATCGTTTATTGATTTTATCATTAAATTACTTTTCTACTTGGAGTTTTTTTTATCTCCATTCATTCAAGCATAAATCATTATTTGTTTGAATAAAGCAAATCTGAGCATTTGTAAGTCCAATTTTTTTATTTTTGAAATTTATTTTTGATAGAAAATTTTGCACAAATTTCAAAAGTTGAAAAAAAATTTTTATTCGAAAAATTAATTGATTAAATGAAAGGCTGATACAAAAATGAACCAAAATGGCGGTCTAATGCCATGAGTAGTAACATTTTTAAAATCTAAAAATAAAGCTGGTTGAAAATTTTCTCAATGCAAAGTTTAAATGAATAGCCATGAAAAGGTTGTGTAGTGATAATAAAAGGGAGTATTTAAATACAAAGCTTAAACAGTCTCTTTGGTTACTCACCTGTCATACGCACCTGAACCAGTACAGGGGTAGATGAACTGCTCCAGGAAGATTTCTTTATAAAAAGAATATTCTTGTTTTTTTTGAAGATATTTCGAGCAAATTCTCAAGGTTTGTTTGCTTTTTATTTTTTTAAAATCAGCTTCATTTTTAGTTTAACTCTTTCATTTTGCAACAAAATGTTGATATTTCGAAAGATGCGCTTTTGAATATATTTATTTTTGAATGTTTCCAAAAATAAATCCTTCAAAAATTTTACCAAACCAACTTTAAACACCTTTCTCTTCTAATAAAAATGTAAAAACAAACAAAATTTACAAAGAAAACTTCCACAACAGATTAAAATGTTGACAACAATCATACTTTTTGTTGCATTGTTGCACACAGCTGCAAGTCAAACTATAGTTGCAGCGCAAGTTGGAAAGAATGTCACTTTTACTATTCCTAATTGGCCAGAATTTACTTGCTACAAGGATCAGAAAACCCCTTTGGTCGGGGATAGGTATATAGAAGGTAGAAATTGGTTCAGAATCAAGTCAGTGGTAATATCTGACTATGGTTTCTACACTTGTTCTCAAATGGGAGAGATCTCTCCTGTTAGTTTCCAATTGGTTGTTGTGGGTGAGTGGGTGGGTGGTAAGAGGATTATTAAGAATGGATGGAATATGGGTTGGTGAAGATGGCTTCAAAATATTTTACATTTATTTATATACTCTTCTCATTCTCTCTCATTTGAAATAAACTCTCCTTCAATACCTGCAAGCAAACTCCTCCTTCTTCTTCTAACCATCCACCAAAAAACTCTCACAGAAAACGTAGTGACCATGGTTACTGGAGAAATGAAGAGTGGTGCTAATGTGATGGTTGATTGTACCAGTAATCTTAAGGTTGGTGGAGTGGTGGTGGTTGGCAGGGGGGTAGTTGTTTTGAGGTTGGTGGGGGGGTACCAGTAGTCTTAAGGTTGGTGGAGTGGTGGTGGTCTTAAGGTTGGTAGAGGGGTGGTGGTTCTGATGTTGGTGGGAGGGTATCAGTAGTCTTAAGGTTGGTGGGGTGGTACTAGTAATCTTAAGGTTGGTGGGGTGGTACCAGTAGTCTTAAGGTTGGTGAGGTGGTACCAGTAGTTTTAAGGTTGGTGGGGTGGTACCAGTAGTCTTAAGGTTAGTGGGGTGGTACTACTAATCTTGAGGTTGGTGGGATGGTAACAGTAGTCTTAAGGTTGGTGGGGTGGTACCAGTAGTCTTAAGGTTGGTGGGGTGATGGTACCAGAGGTCTTAAGGTTGGTGTGGTGGTACCAGTAACCTGCAAACTGCCCAAGTGTGGGAACGGCGAATCTTGAATTCGATAATTTCAAGTTGGACGTTAGCTCGAGTTGGCAGTCTATAAAACTTTGTTCTAAATAATTTTTATTTTATATGAGTCACTCCATCATAGTATCAATAACCTAGGCCGACTGCTGTCAATCCCAATTACTGGCACATGTACAGCAGTATAATATAATTAGCTTAATAATATATTAAAATTCAAATCCTTGAACCTTTTTACCATTCTTACACTCATTCACCACCCATTCTCTTACAACATATTCTACCGCAAACCCGCCCATTCCTTCCATGTCTTCACCACACCCTCCTTCAACTTCTCCTCTTTCTTCAACTCACGCCATCCTTCTTACAGGTGCCCAAAAACTTGATGATAAATCCTCAATTCATCCTGAGGAAGGAGAAGGAAGAAATCAAAAACTTGGATCTGCAGGGCAATTTTGAAGCAGATGATGTTCAAACCGAAACCAGGGAGTATACGATGGTGAGAAGAGTAAATTTTTGCAATGAAAAAAAAAAAAAAAATAATAATAATAATAATATCTGCCCAGCAATACAATATAACACTGGAGAAAGAGATGCACATGAAGAGCTTGTCTTGCGTCCTCAAACTGATGCAACAGGAGTTTAACAGTAACTACACCATCCAGCTCAACAGTCAGATTTCAATTCCCTGTTTCAATATTTTTTAAATAATTTTTGTTTAAATTTGATCTTTGAGTGTGTTTATTAATCTATTTCCGCATTGAAGTTAAATTTCAAAATACAATTATGACGTCAAACTTTACTTTATGCAATCACCCCTCAGCACCCCTTTCTGACATCGCAGTAAATTCCACTGATTTTTACGAGTTAGGAGATATGTTGCTTTGCCAGGCGTCTGGGTCACCTTCTCCCATAGTGCATTGGAGAAGTGTCGAGCTTCCACAAGGGTGCATGTACGATCAACTTTTATACGGACTCTCTAAGGCTATCTTGCCTTTAAAATGTTTGGGTTTACAATATTGGAGGTGTGTCGCCACTTACCACGCGGATGGACTTAGTTTGGAGGAGTACCAAAATAGATATATGTCGTATGTACTTCCTGCTTTCAACACTAACAACAATAGTTACAACTCTCCCAACAATAACTACAACATGGGATCTACAGGCAACTATCAAGGGTACAATTCTTATAATAACCATTTCAAACCATCCAACTTCCAACCTAACTTTCAAGCCAACACCGCCAAATACCCAAACCGCTACATTCCTCCCGATAAATATAACCCTCATAAGCATGATAATGATGATGACTTTGAAGGATTTAATGAGAAAAACCTTAATACATACAGTGATGGCCATGATTTCTTTCAAGAAAATAATTTGGTTTCCCCTTACAGTTCCTTGCAGGCCAGCAACAAAATGCAACAGAAAATCCAGACCTTCAACTTCACTGGTACACTTATATTATCCATAACTTCTTTGTATCTTACTCGTATACTGGTATTTTTGTTTTTCTGTTTTCCATAAAAATCTTTCAACAAATCAATCACTTTGGATAATTATTTTCGTGGATCATAAAAACGCGATAATATTTGAGTTTCCCACTGAAACAAAGCTTTTCGATATAATTTCTGTGCAATTATCAGGTAACTAATTAAGTAGAACTAACATCGTTCAACTGTCAATCAAATTAGTATCAACCATTACCTGTCAACCAATACTAAATAGTTATAAATAAAACACAACGCTCCTCCCCTCAGTGGTCACCGATGAAGTTTATGAAGAGTTAAAAGGGGACCTGACGCAGGGTGAATAATAATAATAATAATAATAAATATATTAATAATAATAATAACAGAACAGAAAACCATATTGGGAGTGGTCCTGGGTCTGGGAATCCCCCTCATCATCATCGCCGTCATCATCATCGTTTGCTGTTTTTGCAGAGGTGTTTTTGTTGTTGTTTTTGTGTGATTTTGCAGATTTTTTTTTCTTCATTTCCAGGGTGTATATTTCCATTTCCAACCAATACTATCATCAACATACCAATACAAAAAAACAAACCCACATAAACCCAAAATATAACAAACACTCTAACCACAGGCGCAAACAAAGAAAAAAAAACCACATTATCAAATGCCATGGACAGCAAGAAGGCACAGCCAGGCCCTATCAGAACTGTGTCTGGGTCCAGGGCAGCCCCCAATATGTCTGTCAACCCCACCACCAACCCCATACCTGCTCAGAGTCCGCCTAATGTTGTGAGAGGAAGTCCAGGAGTACCGGATATTGGAGCCAGACATTTGGGTAAGTGTAGTTTGGTGGGATGTGGTGTTGTGTGGTGAGGTGGGATGTGGTGTGGTGAGATGGGATGTGGTGTGGTGAGGTGTGGTGTAATGGGATGTGGTGTGGTGAGATGGAATGCGGTGTGATGAGATGGGATGCGGTGTGGTGAGATGGGATGTGATTTATTGTTATGTTGCTTAGTGTCGTGTAGATTCATATAACAAAAAACAAACAACAACACAGGCGGCAGTGGAAGCATACCTAATTTAAACGAGTCTCTGCAAAACAACAACCTTCCACCCACACAATACACCAACTATTCTGAAATGAACAACAAGAAAAAGACACCAACTCCTTTTGGAATGGCTGACTTGGGCGGTAATAAGGCATTCACCAATATATGAAAAGTTTGTCTTGCACAATCAATCTGGAACATAGAATAAATATTTTTCGTTTGATGAACTTTGGGACTTCTTGCAAAAAGCGTGAAACCAAAATTCAAAATTCCATGTATACTTTATTTTTTTATCGATTTTTTGACTTTGTGTTTTTCACCTTTTTATTTGTTAGTAGTTTTTTCACCTTATCCATTACAATATCTATGTAAGGACTTTATCTCATAAAACATTACTGATATATTATCGCTAGCAAATCATTATCACTCAAAAATCTATTTTTTATCGTTTATGTATCTGCTTTTGTTTTATGTTATTATTTCTCTTATTAAAAGTGGACTTAATGATATTTACTGATGTTTTTTGTGATTCTTCTCTTTACAATATCATAATTACTGTTCCATAGATATCCAAACATCGTTTTATTTTAACTTCACTTTTAAACATTAGTGTTATTCAGATTTTTTGGCATTTCTTTCCTTATTATCGCCTAGACGTTGTTTTTAACGCAAATTGTTAACGCGCGTTTACTTGTACAAAACCGACACGGTTGTTCTCTTCTTTGAAGTTGTTGAAGTTCTATATTTTTAGATTATCACTCAAAAAAACAGCTTAAATTATAATTTTAAATGTTTTTCAAGGCTTCGTAATTTTACTCACAAGTTCTCCCACACCACCACATTTATCAGTTCTTTTTGATGTTATTTTTCCAATTTGTTGCTTATCATATTTTCACTCAAAATGGATACTCGAGCCTTGAAAAACATTTTGATATTTTTAAACCATTAACGAGTTGTATTTCAATAAATTTGTAAAGTTGTATTCGAGATATTCATTGCAAAAAATGGTGGAGTTGTAAACATGCTGATAATACATACTGAGTTTAACCGTATTCCAATCAGTGTCAGGTTTTTTCTCAAAACAAATTCAGTACTAAAGATTGGATAAATAAATATAAACAAAATATTTAAAAATCTAAACAATTCAAGATAGGTGTACAAATTTGAATCTAGAACTCAGCTACCTATTCACCAAACTTGTCAGCTAAAGCAAAAAAAATAGATAAATAACTAAATAGTTTGATGGAGAATAAATAAAAATTTGAACGCTATATGATTTATCTATTTGAATGATGGCGCCATTTTTTCAAGGCCTGCACACTTGTTGTCTGATTGCTGAGGTGATTTGAGGGGCTTCCGAGAAGGTGGGTGAGATGAAGTAGTTCACATTTAACTGGGAGGGGGTTATAGAGAAGATTGGAGGAAGAAAGGGTGGTAGTGGGAGGGGATGAAGAGGAAATGAGTGACAGGTTAATGGGGGAGGGTGAAGTATGAGAAAAAGGAGGGTAAAGATTTGTGGGTGGAGTTAACATTTGAATATTTAACGAAAAATTCACCAGTTTAGGATTGGATGATAGGCTGGAAAGGGTGGCTTGATTGATGGAGTTGGTCACGCCCACAGCAAACCTCTTCAAGTCCCTCCTCCTCTCTAGTTCATCCAGCTGGATGGGCAGGTCATTCAGGTTGGTTGTGGGCTGGTGGGAAGAAAGATTTATATTTATTTTTGTTTTTGTTTTTATATTTATAAATTTTCTCAATAATAAATATATTTATTTTGCATCTATTCAGTTTTTTTCTCATCATCACAAACATCCGCCACCCTTTCCAGCCTCTCTCCCCAAACACTCTCCCACCTCTCCATCAGTGATTGTAACCAGCAGATCAGGCACATTGGGCCTATTAGCTGCACCTCGAAACACCTCTAAAGCTCTGCGCATGCCACTAGCTGTGTCAGTCCATCCACCTTCAAATGGTAAGGTCCTAATGGCGGACATCAGCTGGTCTTTGCTTTGGTAGCTGTTTGTTGTTGTATGGAAGTGTCGGTGTTGAGATTTTTATTGTTTTGATTAGTGTTGTAGTAGTTTTTTGTTGTTGTAATTGTGGGATTTTTTTTAGGTTTGTGTTGCAACATTGTTGTTATCAAATCAACACTGAACAACAAATGCAAACGTGTCAAGAGAGAACTTGATGTAGGAGAGAGAGTGGAAGATGACAACAGCCACTTGGGTGTGGGAAGGCCCAATGTGGAAAGAGTTGACAAAACTTTCAACAAAGTTGAGCAGCCATAACCAATTGTTGCAAGTCATATCTCTGCCGAACATATAGTTTGGGTCTTTGTCGCAAATGCTGCCAGAAGAGTCCAACGCCAACACGATGTCCAACACATTGTTATTACAGAAGACTGGGGTGGTGGTAAGGGGGGTCCAAGATGATGGTGATGATGATGATGAAGGAGATGGTCGTGATGGTGAAATATTTGGGTATAGAAGGTTGGCTAGTTGTGAGTGGGGAAGATAATAATGAGGGGTGGATGGAGGGGTTTGAAGATGATTTTGTATATGGTTACCTGTAGCAGTTGTTGTTCTTGTAGTTGTTGTAGTAAAAGGAGAGGTAGTTGTTGTGAACAGAGTTGTTGTTGTTGTAGTTGAAGTTGTTGTAGTTGAAGTTGTTGTAGTTGAACTTGTTGTAGTTGAAGTTGTTGTAGTCGTTGCAGTAGTTGTTGTTGTAGTTGTCGATCTAGTCGTAGTTGTGGTTGTTGTTGTGGTAGTCGTTGTAGTTGTGGATGGAAAACTCCTTGTAACATCTGAATTTAATTTTTTACTCGTTAGTGTATTGCTGTGTGAAGTGGCTATTTCGAGCAATAATAAAATTATTATATTTAATAATAAAATAAATATAATTTATAATAAAATAATTATAACTTATAAAAAAATAATTTATATTGAGAATAAAATAATTTTGACTAATCTTAAAAATTGCTAAGTTACAAAACATGAATTCTCACCAGAACAAACCCTTTCTTCCACCACCTCTCTTATCTTATCTATTTCAGCATATGATGGAGATATGAAGTAATTCTCCCCTAACTGTGGTGTGGATGTATGAGTGGGTAGGTGAAACATAGGTGGATGAAAGAATGAGTGGGTTGGTGGATGGATGAGTGAAAGGGTTGGGGGAGAATGAGTGAAAGGGTTGGTAGATGGATAAATGAACAGATGGATGGATGGATGAAAGGATGGATAAACTCACAATCTGGGGAGGACTTGACAGTGTCTGCAGTGTAGTGCGGTCAACATTCTGTGTCACTCCTACTGCATACACCTGTATGAGATGCAAACACATGTGGAATTGTTGATACACATGTGTCCAACACCAAATTGGAATCTTGCCACATGTAAACATAAAAAACCCACCTGTATTGGATTTCTTCTCAGCTCCACAAGCTGTTGTCTCAACTTATCAGGGTTCACAGTGGACATGGCGTCAGTCACGATGAGTGCCACATTAGGGGCGTCAATGCGGTCCCCTGAGTGACCAAAAGTGCCAATCAGCTGCTCAATGGCTGCTCCTGTGTCCGTGAAACCACCTTGGTACTTGAGGTTTCTTGTCGCTTGCAGAAGAGGTGCTTTGTCGTTGTATCTGTGTGGCGATTAGAATGCTTGTGTTTAAATATTCCCACAAACACACACACACACACACACCGGTCTAATTGCCACACCACTTGGGCAGTCTCGTTGAACACCACCATTCCCACTCTGATGTGGTCAGGCCCGATATTAAAGGAGTTGATGACGTCATACAGAAAGTTGACGAGGTCTCGCCAATTTTGGCACGTGGGAACGTTTTGATTGAAGCAGATGGAACCGGAAGCATCCACCACCATCACCACATCTTTCTTTGATGTCACACAGTTGTCTGGGGAAAAGAGGGGTTAGTGGAGAGGTTGGATGGATGGATGGATAGATTGATGAATGAATCTATAAAAATGAATATTGGTTGAAAAATCTTCGGAATGTTCCTAATCTCATGATATGAAAAGTAAACAAGAGTTGAATTTGATGAATTTTAATAATAATACCGTTCATAATAATAACAGTTATTATGATGAGATAAAAATAGATTTCAAACATAACTTTAAAAATTATGAACTTGTTAATTATGGTTATTTTTAATTGTAATAAAAATATTGTAAAATGTATATGGAAATGATAATAATAATAAAATGATGTTTAAAAATGAATAAAAATAATCTTATTTGTGAAAAGTATGAGGATAAGAGTGTGTAAATTAAAAATGATAACAACAAGATGATAAAAAATAAAAATAGAGAAAATAACTTGGAGTCGTGACATCGACCACAGCACCCGCTGAAAACAAACAATTTTATTATAGACTTATATTTAATTAATATCAACTTATAATTAACTCCATGTTTATTTACAGCTAATTATTATTAATCTATACTTAAATAGGGAAAACTCATATTTAAATAAGATTATTATTATTATTATCTTACTTGTAGGCGTAGTAACAGTGACGATGGCTGTGAGAAATTATGTTATTTTATAAATAATAAAATATATTTAAATTCTGTTATTATGACGTCACTTACTACCACAAAGGCTTGCCTGAACAGAAGGTATGACGGCATTAATATTTGCAAGTGATGTCGTCATGAAATAGTCGATGCCCAGCTGATGGTGTTGATGTTGTTGTTTTAGTTTTAGTTATTAGTGTTTTCTTTGTTTTGTTTTTATATTTTTTTTGTTTTTGTTGTTGTTCTCATGCCCTGTTTTCATGTCGCTCCCAATAAACGCTAATTTTAATTGCCAGTTTAATTAAAAGTAAATAATGACAATAACATTAAAACAATAAGAATAACAATATTAATAAAAACAATAATAAAAAATAATATAAAAACTAAAAATATCACTAACCCTGCCAGGGGGTGATGATATCGCTCTCAGAGTCACTTCATCTATGTGGTCTGTCACTCCTATGGCTATCACCTGGAGGGTGAAGGGTGGTGGGTGAAGAAGGAATAGTTGTTGGAAAAGAGTGGTGAAGGGAAAGAGTGGAGAAGAGTAAAAAGTGGTGTAGAGGGGTGGTAAGGTTGTGTACTCTGGGGAAAGTTGATGTAGTTAGGAAGTGTGATGAGATGGTGAAAGAAGGAGGAGAAAGTGTGGTGAGGGAAGAGATGGGATGGTGAGATGAGAGATGGGGTGGTGAGGTGAGAGATGAGGTGGTGAAGTGAGATGATAGTGATAATGTAGATAGATAAACAACCAAACCCTCAAACCCTGATATTAGATTGGTGGATAGCATTAATTGCATCATTGACCCTGTCAATTTGTATGGTGGGATGTGAGTCTGTGATGATGATGGCTACATTCTCTACGCCCCCTCTTTCCCCTCTTCCTCTGAATGCCTACGTCATTGTGTGTTTGTGTGGGCACATGTAATGTTGGAGATGGTTGTTTATGTGTGTTTAGAAATGAACAAACAAACAAACACACACACACACAAACACACCTGGATAGTGGTGAAAAGGGCTTCAGCTGTATTGGTCCAGCCTCCAGTGTGAGGGATGGTGGAAATGGCATTTATGAGGGAGGAGGTGGTGTTGAAGCTGTGTGATTGTTATGTGTTTTATATGTGTTTTAATATGTGTGTTGTTATGCGTTTTTATGTGTGTTTGTATATGTGGTTGTTTATGTGTAGTTTTTGTGAGTTTTTGAATGAAACACATGCGAATAACAGACAGGTTTGTGAACTTAGCAGTTCTAATCTCCACCAACTTCCGGTTAAAAATTTCAACAAAAACAGCAGCAAAACCAACAACACCGTCACTATCACACCACCACATCACACCACACCACCTACCACACCACCTACCACTCACTGTTTAAGGTCCCAGAGGATTTGTGCACTGTTGGCGAAGGTGACAATGGAGACTTGAGTGTTTAATGGAGAAATGGTGAGAGTGGAGATAAAGGATGTGACAAATGATAAAACTCTCGACCAATCACGACACGAGTTGACCTTTATGTTGTCTTCTTGGTTGTTGCATATGCTTCCGGAAGCGTCCAATGTTATTACTATGTCTCTGTCGCATGACTGTCCTGTGTTTGTGTGTGTGTGTGTGTGTTTGTTTGTTTGTGTTTCTGCATATTTTGTGTGTATATGTTTGGTCTTAGTTATGTTAGTGGCATTTTTTAGTGTGTATGTACAAAAGTTTGGACCGGAAATACTAAATTATGACATAGCAACCTTTGCAGACAACAACACAACACAACAACAAAATCTTCAGAAGCATGACGTCAATAATTCGAAAAATTTTTCATTTTTATTGTTGTTTGTTTATCCCTTTTGTTTACTTCCGTTTTCACTAACTTCACAAACTTTTTTCTTATCAAAACCCGCAATTCACACAAAAGATAATTTTTTCAAATTTTTGAATTAATTTTCAATCCTTTTCTGCTCAAAAACCGAATGTTGAGCTCCCTCAAAACAACAAAAAGATTTCAAGTTCCTCTTCAACTCTGAGGCCCCACAAAACACAACTTGCTCATGTCAATTTGGACTCCGAAAGTCTTTATGTACTGCTAGAAGTTGCTAACAGAGGCACGACTTTATTGTTGTTGTTGTTATTTTTATTATTATTCATTATGATTTTATTGTTTATTTTTATTATTGTTTTTTTTTATATAATTTTTATTATTGTTTTTATTTGTTTTTAGTTATTATTTTTATTATTACTGTAAGCTCTTGAGACGTTCGAAATTTTTTTTATGTATTGTTCGTATTATCCCTTAATCCAACCGATATCTAAACCTACTTCTGTCAAAGAAGAATCCTAAATAATAATTAGAATATTATCTTTCATAATTTTAACAATGCTAGCGCTGATGCTAATGTAATTATTGACTATAATAATGACAAATAGGGTATAACGAATTCTGTAAGAATAGGGCTAGGATAAAAATATGCTTTGGGTGAAATCAACTTTTTAAAAAGGTTTTGATGAAAAATCCATGGTACTTTTTTAACATTCCTCACACTACATGAAGCTCACAGACGTTTTAATCACATCCACAAACATAAAACTTCATGAATTTCACGAACGTTTTAATCACATGCACAAGCACACAACTACATCTAAAACATAGAATCACAGACGTTAAAATGACAGGCAAAAGACATTACTTCCAAAACAGTCTAAACAAGAAAAATAACCAAATCACATCCTCATATAAACAAACAAAAAAGCAAACACACACTCACACACACATCTACACCCACAAACACACACACGCACAAACACATATTTGTATTTATTGCACTACCACTCCTACGTACCGAAGTCAAATCAGAAGTTATTAATAAATTATTTTACCGAAAAAATAATGAAATAAAAATATGATTATTATTATTATTATTAAAAACAATAATAATAAAAATAATAATAATAATAATAAAAATGGAACGATAAAAATGGAAATAATAATAATTCATATAACAATAACAATTAAAGAAATAATACTAATATTAGCAACAATGAGAATAATAACAATAATAATAATTTAGCTATTCTTTTTATTATTATCATTGCTATTATTTGATAAGCAGGTGAGAACTCTTAGATCTCCGGGAGATCATCCAGTTTAGTGCCTTCTATTATTATTATGTTATTATTCTTATTATTATTATGTTATTATTATTCTTATTATTATTATTATGTTATTATTATTCTTATTATTATTATGTTATTATTATTCTTATTATTATTCTTATTATTATTATTATTATCATTTTTATTGTTTCAATTAATATTATTGTTAATATATTTTTTATTATAATTATAGCTATTTTTTTATTCTTGTTTTATTTTATTTGTTATTACCAGTTTTCATTCGTTTATTAGATTACCACTCTTTCCTTCAATGCCAAAAAATTTATTAAAATAAATGAATTATCTATCTATCTATTTATTTGTCTGTCTATCTATCTATTATTTACAAACAAACAAACACACACACACTCACTTGAACTTTGAACTCTTTGCACACACTTATAAGTCTTCATGACCAACTTCACTTCATTTTTTTTATCTTATCGCCGTTAGTTTTCACATTAGAATATCTTTTTCATTATTCTCTGAGCAAGCTTTAAAATGGTGCAACTCCTTTTACAAAGGAAAGCCTTTGAAACCGGAAACAGCACTTTTTTTGATTTTTCTGCTTTTTCATACAACACTATCCTCCATGCAACTCTCACAACTATGGATCAACTATGAATTTCAAGAAAAAAGAAGGCGGAGCAAAAAGTGAGCTAACTTCAGCTGTATGACACAATGCTTCGTACCTAGTCGAAGCTGAATCATACATCTGATGTTGTGCTCACTCACTCTACATTCTCTTCATCATTATTCTAACTATCATCCTCCTCATCCTCTTCTACATCATCACCATTATTCTCACTATCATCATCATTATCATCATTATTATCATATTCATCATCACCACCACAATCATCATCATCATCATCATCATCCTTAATTTAAAAAGCTCACCTTTTATGCTTTTCCCATCAAACATCTCAGATTATTGATTTGATGAATTTGTTAATTTGAATAGATATGACGAGATAAAATATATTTTGAATGCTTTCCCCGATAATGTAATTTCGATTTAAAATAAACCATCTGACGTTCAGTTTATAAATATTCAAGATGACAGTTTATTATATTTAAAATTTCAAAAAATTGTTTTATTAAAATGTTAACTAAGTAAACTCATTTAAATTCATCAGAAATTAGTTAAACCACAAATATGGATTTTTAATGGCTGAAGTTTGGTCTCTAAATTAAAGCTTGTTTGTTTTAGACCAGCCCACCACTTGTTTGTTCTGATTTATATTTATGCAATTCGGCAATTTTTTATCAAAAATCAAAATAATTTAAATTTCTCGAAATTTAATTAATGGAGTGAGAAGGGACAAAATTATTTCTTATGCAAGCTTTACAAACATTTTAATTGATTTTTAAAAATTGCCGTTCCAGAAAATATTTTTCCAAAAAGTTGGATGAAATAAATTTTGGATTTCTGCATGAAGTGAATAACCTGCAAATGGATGGAATGCTGTATTAAAACTAGTAGATAAATAAAAGAGAACATGCGGTAAGCTAGGAATACAAGATAGATTATCTCTCGCCAGGGGAAGCTGCACCTCCAACAACATTCTGCAATGAAAAAAATTTTGAACTTTTGAAAGATGATTAGTTGAGATTGGAATATTGATGACAATTCAATCATTATATAGCTTTGCAATTCAAAAAATCTTGAATGTTGAAAATGATATGGTGACTAGATGCTCAGCAGCAAATATACCTGTCCAACATGCTCAGTGTTGTTGCGAGGTTGTGGAAAAGGGAAGGAGTTGGGCCAAGATTTGCAGGATACACTGTCTGAACAATATATATCTGTGGTGCATATCATGAATGGTTGGAAGAGGGATTGGTGGGTTAATGAAAGAGGAATGATGATGGATGGAGGGATGAAAAATTTGGGTGGATGAATATTGGCAATAAAACCTTTCTTGACGTTGGGCAAAAAATGTTTTGTAATGATCTACCCCAGTAATTTTTTCCTTCCAGTTACTGTAAATTATAAATATCAAACAAAATATTTATATTATCCAACATAGACCCATGAAAGCTCTTCAAGCTCCCCACAACGAATTATGAATATGCATTTTGACATGCTTTGGATGGTCTCGGATGGAATGCACGGCTTGTCCCGACTTCAACCACGTTTATGTATTCATTTTTGCGTCAGTAAAAGCAACAATGAAATTTAAAATCGTACCTTAATGGCTGTAAAATCTCTGACCGTGAGAAGTGATTCAGCGTTTTTTATAATGAAAATATTATTTGAATTTTGTCAGACGGATAGATGTATTTTATGTTGATATGCAAGTCTTGCAAAATATCAAGAACAATTTTCGGGATAATTTTATCACTGCTCAATCCAGTGAAAGCCTCCAAATATATTACTAAATTTCAACCAGGAAAATTTTTTTTAAAATTTTGGCGTTTCTTAGCGCTCCTAGAACAGATCTGTGTTGATGAGACGCTTTGTGATACAATTTTTAAAAATGTAATATATTTTCGAATATTTGATTGATGCTTTTCAGTAAAGCAATCCGTTTTTAAAAATTGAGACAGTTTTATACGGTTGAAGTGACATGTAAAAAGACACCTTTGGTCGTCAGCCAACACTTGACACTCATGGAGATCACTTTGTTGTACTGCGGTAAAGATATGTCCGTGATTGGCACCAAGCCACCAAACAATTTGTCTTCACCACTCAAGTTAGTGCCATTAACTCTGTGTTCTTCTGTTTTATTACTCGCCTCGTATGCTATATCTTCCGGACTCAAACATTTAGAATTGCCACCCCAAGACTTCAAAATGTCTATATCCCCAGACCTGCCTGTCCCTCGCATGTCAAACAGCTGGCAAAGGTGTGGTTGCATGTGTGGTAGTGCAAATTCAGCGCCATTAACTTTTCAAAAAAATGCAAAAAAGATGAAAATGAGAATAAACGGAGAATTCTCACCTGTCCTAAATGCTCATACCCTCTTCTTGCCACAGGAAAAGGAAAAGCATTAGGCCAACTGTTGCATGATACGCTATCGGAACAATAAGCATCTGACAAATTAGAATATAAATAATGACAATAAAATAATACAAAAAACAATAGAAACAACTTAGTTTAACGGAATTCCACACTCGATCTGCCAAGAAGGTCATGTCGGCCAAGTACCCATCTGACAGACTCTTCATCATTTTTGTCCACGAGGTGCTGCAGTCAAATGTCAAAGACAATGTTTCAAACATCATTTCAATAAGCATTCGAAACTATTTTGGGATTCTTAAAAACTTCATTTCAATGTCAACTCTATCTATTTGAATCTTCCTTGGTGTTTGTTACAAAAGTTTCCAACCTTCACTCAGAGGAATTTCTCTCAGTTTTGAATTTTCATACTACCGTCTCAGTAGCTCTCTTATGAAGTCAAACCTAACTATGAAAATTGTTGCGTTTGCTCTCCCCTTATCTTTTAATCTTATGCACCACTAACACACTTCCACCCACTTTTTGAGAAGTTTCTTGAGACGGGCAGGTTTAGCTCCCCACAGTCCACCAGAGATAGAGTAACCGCTGTGACTTGGGTGGTCTCTTAGGCAATGAAATGCCTGGTTCGATTTCAACCACGCCTGCCGTGCCTAACTATCCATTAGTATATCCATCCATCTACTCATGCATTCACTTGAGGGCATATAAACACTCATGCATTCACGTGTGTAAACGTATGCACTCATACATTCACACACATGGACGAGTGACAGACCATGACAGCAGCATAATCCCTCTTGGTGAGAAGAGAGTCAATATCTCTTATGATGAAGTTGTCTACTGAGAGGTCGTCTGCTACCAAGAAGCTGTTA
Source organism: Pterobdella sp. o SKG-2022 (assembly GCA_964035795.1). Lineage (NCBI taxonomy): Eukaryota > Metazoa > Annelida > Clitellata > Hirudinida > Piscicolidae > Pterobdella > Pterobdella occidentalis. Next base: position 524,253 of record OZ038325.1, on the reverse strand, counting down.
AGGTGGGTGGATGCAAGGGTGGGGGTGGTGGATTTGCTGGATGGTGAAAAGGTGAGCGGGTGAATTTGGAAGATGGTCAAAGTTAATTGATAGTGGGTGGCTGGTGGGAAAGAAGGGTTGGTCCGTGATGGGCAATGGTAGATCCCTATTTAAAAAATCTCATTTATTTTTTCAACATTCATTTTTTTTGTATACTTTTAAGATTCAATTTTGTCATCAAGAGGATTTATGGGAATTTTTTGATTATATTGAGCAAGTTGCAGGTACCGCATGGCCAAGTGGTGCAGAATCAACCTTCAACACTGAGTGACTGAGGGCCAGGCTCGAAATGACGTCATGCACTTTATCTTTTTTTTTCATTACACCATCAAACACTATTTCACTCACCGCCACATCATAGGAGCAAGCTTGAGATCGGGATGAACAAAGCGCAACTCGACATTTTCCTCTTTCAAGATGTCGATCACCGTGGAAGAAACATTATCGTAGCTTTCTGAGGCTTCCAAGTACATCTTCAACTTCCAACCTGGAAACACCTCTTTCACCAGCTTGGCATTCCTTATGGCCCCCAATATGTACCTAGGTGTTTGAGGTGGGGAGCGACATGTGACCATCAAAACCTCCGCACTTATCAGGGCTTAAGTTGTTTTGTTATTGTAATCTTAGATTCTAGTGACCACAAAATAAGTGAACAATTATTCTTAATCAAATAGTACCAATGAATCAAAACCTTTGATTACTGCCATACAAAGACATAGAGATGACATTGTTGGATTGAGTTTCAAGGACGGATTGTTCGTCGAGGGGGGTCAAATCTCCAAATAATATTTGCGTGTCTGTTAGTTTCGAGGCATCTTTCAGCATACGATGGTCCTTAGGAGAGGGTGATGTGGTGCCGTGGTTGGCATGCCTCTCAAGGGGTTTTAAGATGGATTTTATATTGTTGTAGAGACAGAGTTGGATTATAAAGACGAATGTGGTCATCACACCTGTGTAACAAATAATCTTGAAGACATACATTTTTCCAATACAAATGCGCGCAGTTTAAAAGATTTTTGAATTAGATTCATATAAATAACCTTTTTGAGCTCATCATTGAGTGCCTTTAATATATATATGTATGCTATACGCGTCGTTGATCGTCTGGAAAGGTGTTTACTATAGAAGTTTTGCCTCAATAGTCAATTTACAACTCATTCAAATAAACTGCATGCATCAATAAAATTTTATAGCAACAGTTGCTTTAGTGAAAAAATGATTATGAATCTATTAAGAAACAAGCACGAGTGACATTTGGGGAAGTGAACAAGAGTATAAACCACCCGACAACCCCATGTGCTGATGACGACGAAAAAGTTTCACTGGGGAAATACTAGCTCAAGATTGGACTTTTAGCAGCTGTAATATATCAAATCATACACCTATCAAATAAAAACTACATATGGTAAGTCAAGCTGAGAAGGTAAATGAAGTGAAAGTTTGTTCACAGGCTTGTAAACTTTTACATGATAATTGTAATAATTTTATATTTTATCAAAAAACAAATATTCAAAAATAATTTCCCATTCAGTGCAAAACCACCAACGTATCACCCCCAAATGCCCAATACCACCCACGTATCACCCCCAAATACCAAATACCACCCACGTATCACCCTCAAATACCCAATACCACCCACGTATCACCCCCAAATACCAAATACCACCCACGTATCACCCTCAAATACCCAATACCACCCACGTATCACCCCAAAATATCCAATACCACCCACGTATCACTCTCAAATACCCAATACCACCCACGTATCACCCCCAAATACCCAATACCACCCACGTATCACCCCCAAATACCATCAAGGTATCACCCTCAAATACCCAATACCACCCACGTATCACCCCCAAATACCCAATACCACCCACGTATCACTCTCAAATACCCAATACCACCCACGTATCACCCCCAAATACCCGGTACCACCCACGTATCACCCCCAAATACCACCCACGTATCACCCTCAAATACCCAATACCACCCACGTATCACCTTCAAATACCCAATACCACCCACGTATCACCCCCAAATACCCGGTACCACCCACGTATCACCCCAAAATAACCGGTACCACCCACGTAGCACCCCCAAATACCCGGTACCCCCCACGTATCACCTCCAAATACCCGGTACCACCCACGTATCACCCCCAAATACCCTGATAATGAAAATGAGTGTTGTCTCAATATTATAAAGTAAACACTATAAGAAACAATACGGAAAAGTAGAATAACAGCTCCGACATTATATAAGATAGGCGCGTGTATATGGCTGAAGTGCGCACTATAAATAGCACTCAGCTTCTCAACTTCATCCGCCATATTGTTTTGTAGGATGCCTTCACCGAGGTAATTTTCATTATTCTGTGGACTTTTAATGTTTGTATCTATCACATTTTCACAACCACAACAAGGTTTGACGTACACACACTTTTACACATGTGAGTTTATAAACACAAGCAAGAAATTTTATATAACCTCTAACACATAACAAAGTAAACACATTTATTCACGGACATGAGAACAAATACACTACAAAATGAACATAACACCGAAATAATAACACGTAAAATAATTTCTTAAAAGACATACGTAAACAATTTATGTTCAACTGAAACCCGTTTTCGTGTTCTTTTGAGTGATCATGAATCAAGAAGTGTATTTTAAGAAGTTCGAGTCTACTAAGAATATACGATGTCTTTTAAAAAGCACGTTTCATAATTATATTAACCCTTTAACATGGGCACACATACAGAGTATGAATTAGAGAGAAATATAAATGGAATCAAAAATAAACAGATCCTGCATCAATCCAACCTTGAAAATGATTCACACAGACGCATAAATAAACACACACACAAATAGTTGTATCATTATCATTTTTATTAATAATCAACAATTGTTTTACGCTTCTTGTTGCGAGATACTAAATTCTTGTAGCTCCGAATTCCTCTCAGATTTCGCACATTTTTATATGCACGTACACACACATCTTTATATGCACGTACACACACATCTTTATATGCACCTACACACACAACTTTATAGGCACGTACACACACATACACACAGAAAAGTTACAGACTAGCTTATCAAAATGATAATATTTTTTGTGGGGATTAATCAGTTGAACATTTGAGGCATTGGAATTCTCAAGACTTCATATATCTTTTGTGGCTTTGAGAGTTAAAAGAGGTTGAGAAGATGTTGATAGAAGAGTTGAGATTAGCTGAGAAATGTTGAGAAAGAAGTTGAGAGAATGTTGAGAAGAGTTGAAAAAAGAAAGATATGGTTTTCTGGCATTATGGCGGTTATCAGGGATGGGAATGAATGTAATATTCATGAAGATTAGAATACCATTTTTATGAGAAATAAAAAAGGGTGATAAATAGCTGTTTTTTTTTGTTATTTCAAAATAAAAAGATTTGATTCATTTTATTTTTGTTTTTATTATTTTTACGGTTATTGGAATGACATTGGAATTTTGATTAAATGCGATGCTTAAAGATCTTTAAAACCTGCGCAGATGAGTTACAAAAGTGAATCCTTCAAGAAAAGGAATGTCAGCACAATCGCCACACCCTCACCCCCTCCCCCCCTCACCACCACCACCATCACCACCAAGCACTACAACCTCCAACCCAGAAGCAATGAAGCAATATTAAGACAACACTATCAACTTCTCTTGGGACTTCAACAAAAACAACAACTAGAACAACAACTTTTACACATCAACAAATCTTTAAAAACCCCATCAAACCAACCCCTTCCATCCAGTTCTAGTTCTTTTTTTGTCTCTCTTCCTCCTCTTCCACCGTCAACCACCAAGCACTCATCCACCATCCATCCACTTTCCGGCCATTCTAAAATACGAACCCACTTGTCAAATCTTTATCCTTCCCCTCCCACAAATCTTTTTGCGCATTACAAGCAGCAAAACACCTCATGTCCCACGTCTCCATCCACACAAACCTTTTTCGTGAAAAGTCCATGGGGGCAAGATGACGATGGTGGCAGTGGTGGTGGTGGAACAAGGGAGATTAGTGGAAGATTTGATGGGATTGAGAGGGGTAGGGTTGAAGATGGTGATGGGGGAATAAAAAACAAAGGAAATCAAATAGAAGAAGAGAAATTGATAAAGAAAAGTGTAATCAATAATAAAGAAAAACAAAAAGAAAAGGTTACCGCTGTAAAATCATTTCCGAAAAAAGTTGAAAAAGTTAAAATTCATGTGGTTAAAAGTGAGCCACAACAAAATAAAAAATCAAGCGCTTCCCAAAGCAATAAAGCTCCTCCTCTCATGTTGCGGAAGCCTGTGGATGGTGGAGAGAATGTAATGGAAAACAAGAATGACCAGCTTTGTGACATCCAAAACTTGGTGCAACAGCTTAGTCTAATGGAACAAAAAGTTTTGAGCAAATACCAACAAGACACACTACCGGAAGTTCAACTGTCGAATGTTGAAGAAAACAAAAAAAATGTCATAAACAACAATAACTACAGCAACAATAATATCAAACATATTATCGACAACAATAAAAATGAAGAAAGAAACACCTCAAAAAGAAGCAACAACATGAATATAAGCTTATGTGAACAAACTGTCTCCCCTACTCCCACTCCTTCTAATACCATTACTCTCACTACCTCTAGCTCCACAATTATGGCCACAACTACCACCACCATTATGCCCAGCACCACCATCTCCTCTAGCACCACCATCCCTACCATCATCCTGACCACAACACCACCGAAAAACACTGAATCTGGCATGAACACTACGTTAGAGGCTTTTTCTACATACAACCCTCCAAACAAGACAAGTGTGCCACGAATGGTGAACAATGTTAAGCTATCCAATGTCATGGTGGGATCCATCCTGGTGGATAACATCGAAGAAAATTGCAACAAAAATAATAATAATAATAACAATTATAATGATAATAATAACAATTATAATGATAATAATAACAATGTCGATAAAGATGGGAACAAGGACGACAATATCAATAACTCTCGTGGAAGTGACGAATATAGAAATAGAGATAGTAAGGAAAACAATGGTGAGAGTGCAAATGATACTGAAATAAATGAGTTTGTTGGCAACCATTCTCAGAATTTCCCCAAATGCACTGAAATTAATAAAGAAAATAGAACAAACAAAAAAGATAATAGTGAGAAGAACAAGAATAAAAAAGCAGACACCGGATCGAAAACAAAAGAAAACATAGATTTGAAGAAGGTCTGCATAAAGTCCGTAGAGACTGGTCGACAACCGAAAGAAGATGAAATTAATATATCTATGGTGAAACTAAAAGTGCATTCTGATCATCAACAAGACGGTCTTACTCTGGAAAGTGAGTTGTTGTTTTTAAATTTTAAGTTTGCTTTTAACGCCATTTTACGTTTGTTAGGAACAGGAAAAAGAAAGAAGGAAAAAAGACACTCATTAAGCTCTTCGCCCTTTAACATCCGGAAACACTTCAACTTTTCCGAGTTCAAGATCCGCCATGACACTCCAAAAGTGAACCAGGATTCGGATGACCCGCTTAAACACAACACTCTTTCAAAAAAATTCCTAACTCTATTTTCGCCCAAAGAATCATCTTTGCACCAAGGGTGACTTATTTTATTTCTTGCATGGAAATAATTGTTATTATTGTTATTCCAATGCGAAGCAGATTAAAAAATGCACTCCCAGCGACATCTTATGCACCTATCAAGGAAATTCAACAACTTGGAAGTCTATTTTTAGAGAGGATTTCAACTTCATCACAAAACAAAGCTAATGTTTAAAAGTGAACTTATCTCATAAATCTTTCAAAAACCCCTCAAAATGGCTTTAATAATTTCCCGATATAGCTGTCTGTTGACACTGTTTCTTCGAGACTTGCAAAAGTTACATTGTCGCTTTGTCATGGCTGTCAAATGCCGCATTGAAACTTGGGAGTCCACAATAGCACAGTTTACTGCCCAAAAGCTTACATAATTTTGCGATAAGAATGATACTGTTTTACGTTACTATTAATTATTGCGTAGCACCATTGAGCAATTTTCTTGTTTATTATGATGATATTTTTATGTTAATATTATTATATTTTTATTTTTTTAGTGCGATTACCATTTTTAGTGTTTTCCAGTTGACAAGCCCATTATCTCTTTCATTTTTATCTTTCTCATCCAATTACTATGGAATTTCCATTACATTTTTTTTTCTTTACCCCGAGCACCCTAGTCTTGTTGGGTACTCCTCATGTTCCCATCGAGACCGTCCAGTGGTCGAGAAGCTTAGCCGCTCTCGCGGGGTCAATCCACAGACTCTCGGGGCCCAGTGTGGTACTTATTTTGGGGCAGGTGAAGAGATGAGGGGTGTCGTGAATGTGTGTTTGGCAAAGTGGACATGAAGGTGAAGGATGAGATGAAAGTGAGATTTTGTTGAGGTATGAGAAGATGAAAGGTGATTTGTTTGATCTGAGTTGGGCGAGAGTGCGGCGAGTGTGGTGGTCTGGGTGGAAGTTGGCCAGGAATCTGATTATTGTTGTAGGAATGTATGTGTTGTGTATTTTGTGGATGAGTTGGTGGATGTTGATCGTGTCGAATGCTTTGGTCATGTCGAGGACGGTGAGGATTGTCTTATGGGGGGTTTTTTTTATTGAAACCAGTGAGTATGGTGTTATTGATTTGATGTAGGGCTGTAGTGGTGGAGTGTGCGGCTCTGAAGCCGTGTTGTTGTGTTGGGAGGATTATATTAGTGGTGATGTGTGGGAGGATGATTTTTTCTAGAGTTTTTGTTATGGGAGAGAGTAGGGCTACTGGTCTGTATGAGGAGGGGAGAGAAGGGTTTTTGTTGGATTTGGCGATGGGAATGATTTTGGAGGTTTTCCATATTTGGGGTATGGTGTTTGTGTTGATTGTGATGTTGTAAAGGTTGGTTTCCATTAAATTCTTTTATCGTCTTGCCATTATAATTTATTTTTGTTTGTTTTTTATCCATAGCAATCTCATTCAAACAAACCTACTCCACTCTTCAATATCTCGACTAATGCTATGACGTTGAACAATCTGAGAATTTACATCAACCAACGTAACAAATTTTCACCTGCGCCTCAATGTCTTCTCTGAAATCAATTTTTGGAAAGAATGGGATATCTTTAAATGTGAAGACAAGCATTATCTATGCGAATAAATACAACTTTGCTAACGCCTATTTGAATGATACAACTTTCCTAAGTATATATTGTTTCACTCTTAATGAACTATTAAAAATCTCAAGTGGCGTGGAATTTTTAAGATTAATGGTTCTATCAGAAATTTAGACCCATATGCGTGACATTTGACTGTTCGCCATGTGCATGCATTTTTTTAATGACTCCACGCCATTTTATATATCTCACTTCACTTTCAGCCCTGGCTCACATATTTCACGGTTTTTCTGCAACAGGGGGTTTGAAAAGCTCTTGTCTAGATATACTTGAAGATGTAAAAATATCCATTTAAAAGCTAAAGTAGTGCACAACCGAAGTACTTTTGGCGCATCTTTCCACCATTTAGACAACAACCCCTCCACTCCTCTCTGTTCTCTACCTCTCTATACAATAACCTCTCCACTCCTTCATACAACAACCTCTCCCCACTTCATACAACAACCTCTCCACCACTTCATACAACAACCTCTCCACCACTTCATACAACAACCTCTCCACCACTTCATACAACAACCTCTCCACCACTTCATACAACAACCTCTCCACCACTTCATACAACAACCTCTCCACCACTTCATACAACAACCTCTCCACCACTTCATACAACAACCTCTCCACCACTTCATACAACAACCTCTCCACCACTCTTTTACAACAGTTATTTAAATATTCTCCATTCATTTTTATTTTTCCCACACAGCAAAAGACAGAAATCTATGGAGATTTTGAAGACAAAGGTCTTTGGATCGAATTCTTCTGTCTCAACCTTAACACCACCAGCCAGAAGAAGAGGCAACGAAGCATTGAAACCACCCCCCATCCAGCCTCTCACTAGTGGTTTGTTTGGAAAAAGTTCTAGCTCAAAGTTTTTTGAAAAACGATTTAAATGGAACACTTTTCTTAACTGACTAATAACACGAAGCTTTTCGTAAGTTGAACTGACATTTTAAAGTATACAAGCTTAATTTGATATTTACTCATGTTGAAAGAGGCAAGTTATGGTCTCGGGCTTGTGGAAAGAGGAAACAAGCGCGTGGAAGATTCAACTTGCAACACCAATTCGCTCGTCAGCAACACCAATGTTCAACAGCCCACTAACTATCATCAAGTCTCCCCTCCCATCACCTACCTCCATCACACCACTTACCCCCATCAGCCTACCCACCCTCCAAAGCCACCAATAGTAATTGTCGCCATTGATTTTGGAACGACGTATAGCGGATATGCTTTCACTTTTGTGAACGATCCTCAATCCGTACATGTGATGAGAAAATGGGATGGAGGTGAGTTGGTGGGGCGTGATAAGAAACGCGGGGTAGTGATGTGGGAAGGAAGAGGGTGTGATGAGGAAGGGGGTGTGATGTGGTGGATTTTTGTGGGGTAGTGTGATGGGATGGGGCAATGATAGATGTTTTGAATTTTTTTGCATAAAGCTCTTAATTTAATTTTCAAAATTCACCACTTTTACATATCCTAATTTAACACTATTTGTAACACACCATCACACACCACCACAACCGACAGAAGATCCAGGGGTAGTGAATCAGAAGACAGCAACAAATCTGCTTCTGAGACCTGATGGTTCTTTCCACTCTTTCGGTTTTACAGCTCGAGACTACTATCATGACTTGGAGGCGAGTGAGAGCAGGGGTTGGATGTTCTTTGACAAGTTCAAAATGGTCTTGCATGCAGAAGCAGTGAGTTGGGTGGGGTCGTATTGGTGGGAGAAACGAGAAGAGAGGGGGGGGGGGGTGAAAGGGATAAGGCTACTTGTTTGATGGAGTGGAAGGATTGGTTTGGGTGGACTTGAATAGATGGGGGAAAGGAAGTTTCTTTACTATGTCATTATAATTTCTACCCACCTTTTCCCCTTCCTCTCATCCTTTTACTCTTTTACACCACAGCATCTGAACCATCAAACCACCATCAAATCAACCAATGGCATCGTTTATCCTGCTTTTTTGGTCTTTGTACACGCTCTCCGTTACTTTCGTAACCACGCTCTTCAACAACTTTCCGACCAATCAGAGACGGCAATTTGGCCGAAAGATGTTCGGTGGGTGATAACAGTGCCCGCTATTTGGAGAGGACCTGCAAAACAATTCATGAGAGAAGCAGCTCATAAGGTGGCGATAATAATGATTCTGATGTTTTTATCGTTCTTGTTGTTTTTTTTTGCTTTTTTTGTTGGGTTTTTGTAGAGGGTACTTGTTGTGGATTTTGTTGTGAGCATGATCAAAGCGACATTAAACGACAGGCAGGCATGCATGCGGAGCAGGTGCTAATCGCTTTAGAGCCCGAAGCAGCATCCATTTATGTCAGGAGTCTCAAAACGTACCAGCTTGTCACTCCTCCTTCCACCACCCTTCTCACTTCTACCACTACCCCCACCACCCATGACGATGAAGATAAAGATAGCACCAACCCCACCAAACTCTCACCCTCTTTCCTCACACTCAATAAGAACAACATCAAAAGTAGATTCGTTGTATTATCTCCTTTCTTTTGTGATTCGATTGTAGAATACACTATTAATACTAACTCCTAACTTAATAAGAAGCACTACCGAATTTTAGAAAATTTTTAAGCCAGTATAAAATCTTATTTCCTATACCTCAGCCACCCTTTTACCAACCCTCTTTATCACTCAACCTTTCTTCAACCCAACCTCTCAACCGTCCTCCCTCACCAGATGACACCCCATCTTACAAGTCTCTACCCAACAGACATTACACCCCTATCAAAACTACAGTCGGTCACCAAGTTGATAAAGATGGTTTGTGTCTTAATCATCGTCATCATCATTAACTACATCATCACCCCTATCATTATCCTCACCCCCATCATCATCATCACCCCATAGGAACCAGATACATGTTGGTGGACTGCGGAGGAGGCACTGTTGACATTACTGTACATGAGGTTCTTGCTACAATAATAAAATAATAATAAAAACAAATTAATGATAATAATAATAACAAAGATTGTCATAATAATAATAATAATAATATAAATAATAATGATGATGGTGGACATCAGATAGAGAAGGGCAGACTGAAAGAACTGCACAGGGCATCCGGAGGTCCCTTTGGATCTGTCGGTGGGTGTCCTTGTCAATATATCATGGTTGTTTTTATTATTATTATTATTAATAATGTCATTTTTGCTATTAGCACCATCTATCTCTGACATCACCTTTATTACACAGGCATTGACGGAGAGTTCGAGAACCTACTTCGCAAGTTGTTCACCTGGGACTTCATCCTGTCCTACAAGGTGATGACGTCACATCCATCTAATATGACGTCAATATCCTCCACTTCCGCATTCTTCACTTTTCATTTTTCAACCCCTTCCACCCACCACCCTCCAGAGCACACACCCTTCAGGATGGGTGGATCTGATGGCATCATGGGAGGCGAGGAAGAGATCGGTCACCATCGATAAACAACAAGCATACAACATCTCTCTTCCTTTCTCGTTCATCAAGAATTATCGTAAAGTCAAGGTGGACGCTGTTAAAATCCCTAAATCTTCACATTTCACAAATCATACGTCATCACTGACGTCACAACTGATGTAATGATCTCAGGGTGGCAGTGTGGAGGGAGCGATAAAGAGAGCCGGGATGGAGGGGGTGGCGTGGTCGAACCAGGGCATGCTGAGAGTGCAGCCTCAAATAATGTTGCGCATGTTTCAAAAGTGTTTGAACAGCATTGTGCAAGCCATTGCTGACGTCATTAACCACCCCAACTCTAAGGGTTGGTGGTGATCACAAAATAAAATAACGAAAAGTATAAACAAAATTTGAAAGAAAAATAAAAAAGTAAAACTTAATCGCCAGGGGTGACCTTTTTGTTTCTGGTTGGAGGATTCGCAGAGTCGCAAGTGCTTCAAAACGAAGTCAGATCGAAGTTCAAAGATCACGTGACTGTCCTCATTCCTCAAGACGTTTCCACCACCATCATGAAAGGTATTGAGCGGAGCTATAGGGGAGGTTGAGTTATGGGGAAGGTGGAGTTATGGGGGAGGCGGAGTCTAGATTATTCATAGCTGTCCTCCGATCACTATTTAATACGAGCTAGGTATTTTTAACCGCATTAAAGTTCAACAACTGCTGATATTAACCACATAACAAATGGAGTGAATGATGTGAGAGTACCTTGAATGACAAAAGATCGATAATGAAACACCTCTCAAACATAATGATGAAACCTACTAGGGGCAGTGCAGTTTGGGCTGGACCCGAGGGTGGTGCAGGAGAGGAAGAGTCCCCTGACTTACGGGGTGGCTGTTCTCAACAGGTTTTTGCCTGGTGTCCACCCCGAACATAAGGTGTGTGCTTGTGCTTCAAGGGGCAATGTTGTGTTGTTGTTCTGGTCTTTGTGTAAAAGTTTTAAAAGTTAACAAAATTAAATGATAAGGCGCTGCACAAAGCCGGTGTGAAGTGGTGCAAAGACATTTTCGACGTTTTCGTCACAGCCAATCAGACAGTACAGTGTTAGTGACGTCATTTAAAATCAGTATTTTGTTCACATAACTTTAATGTATAGAGAAGTTGATTGTATTAAATTATCAAAAAAAACCTCCGTATGGCTTCGAGCAGACGGTGAAAGAGTGGTTCGGAGGTACACGGAGGCCGAGAGTGGTCAAAAGCAGTGTGTCATGATTATCTACAGTTGTGAAGAGGAGAAGGTGGTGTACGTGGATGAGGGTGGAGTGGTCAAGTGTGGGTGTATTGTGCTTGAGTGTGGAGGGGAGGGGGAGGGATTGGAAGATATAATACCGGATACAAGAGGAATACAAGAAGATACAAAAGAGATACAAGAAGATATAAAAGGGATACAAGCAAAAAATCGTTTGAGGGAGATTGAGGTGTCGATGACGTTTGGAGACACAGAAATTAAAGTAGACGCCAAAGATGTTTCTAACAATTCTAGTGTTGTAGCTTATGTTGATTTCATGGGGAGGTGATGGTGTGGTCAGGTGTTGAGGTACGGTCAGGTGGTGATGGTGTGATCGGGTGGTGAGGGTGTGGTCGGGTGGTGATGAGATGAGGCATTGTGGTCGGGTAGTGAAGTGGTGTGGTGGGTTATTGGTGTGGTGTGATTCTGATGTAGATGTACTAGGTGGTAATGTGAGTGAAGAGATAGGATAGTTGTTGGTGGTGAGGGGAGGAAGTGCGGAGGAGGGTTAGAGTCGGTGATGACATCATGAGCCATGGTCTTTACCACATTTGTGCCTGAGCATCGTGTCAGTGCCTTGAAACCATGTTATAATGAATTTGATGCAAAAATAAACACTAATGTTTATAATAGTGATGCATACATTATTTTATATTTTTTTTGCTATTTTTAATTTCACCAGTTTTTGCATGCTATTTTTGTCTTCTTTTCGTGACGCTATTCACTTTTAAATGTACTATTTTTAGATTCAATTTTTACTTTTTCTGTTTTTTACCAAGTATTCGATATCAATGGTTGTTCTATATTTATGCCAACTCTTATTGGTCTTTAAGTGACCTTGTTATTGTTTAGAGATGAGTGATTGGCTGATGTGACTTGTTTTTTTGCAAACAGTATTACATTTTTAGTCATATTTTTTAGACTTTAATGTTCAAAATGTACAAAATTTTATCAAAAATCTATAATAATCCATTTAAAATTGATAATTTTTCATTGAAACGTTAACTTAATTACTCCCAATTGAAGTTATCAAAAAATTGTTCATATTATCACTTCCACGTATCAGCATTTTCAGCTTCTTTCAGATCCACTATCAACTTTCACATGCACATTGGTTTTATTTCAGAATATACTTCTAAAAATGAATTAAAAGTGGAATTAACGATAAATATGGGGTCTTCAAGAAAACAAAGACCCCGTATTGAACTGTTAATATGTCAGAATCAAAGATCCCGTATTGAACTGTTAATATGTCAGAATCAAAGACACTGTTAGTAGCACGACAAAACATTTTTGAAGTTGTGAGTGACTGCAAAGTTAAATATACCTGCACCTCATAACTATATAAAAACAAACATTTTAAAAAACAAAAAACATGCAAAAATGAAGACCGAATTTTGAGCTGCTGTTCAAGGAATGTTCACCAGTCAATAAATATGACGTCGCGTTTAGAGTAATATGAGTTTTACAAAAATATATTTCAAAACAATATGAATAAATATGATTTTGAAGCTGAAAAACAAGATTATGAAGACCCTCAGTGGTGCTGAGTGAATGGAGGTGGTGTGGGTAGAAGAATGGGCTGGTGTAGGGAGGTTGGTGTCAATACAAGAGAGATGAGATGGAGTGGTGTCAGTACAAGAGAGATGAGATGGAGGAGTACCGGGTATTAAACACCTGATCATTCAACAGAGGGTACCACTGGGGCAGTATGGCTTGCTCACACCCTCCTAAGCTCTTCCATTGCTTCTTTGAACTCTTGCATACACAACACCCACCCACCACCACTCTGCCCACCACGATACCTCTCTTGAAACTGCTCTTCACTCCTTTGCAACAACCCTTCCTCTTACACACCACACTCAGCAACAAACTGCTTTTGTCAACTTTGTTGCCTGCCACATCGAAACTCAACCACTCCTCATATCTGGGATGGTTATTTGACGTCACCCATCTTGTCTTCCGGCTTCTCGGTCTTTTCTCTCCCTCCAGAAGCACCACCTTCACGTAAGAATCTGTCACGTGGTAGATCGATAAACAACTCATGACGTCATTTCAAAAAAATATATTGAATAAATAATATTCATGAAATTAATGAGATCTGCATGACGTCGTTAAGGTTAATCCCTTCATGAGTGTTCATGACGTAGGGAATATTCATGACGTCATGAATACTAATGAGATGTTGAATATTAATGAGGTGCATAATATTGATGGAGACACCGTCTGGATGGCAGGGGTCAACTTGTGTGAGATTTGCTGCCCTCATCACACCCACGTTCAACCTGCCTGCCTGGGTGGTCATGGTGATGAGCTTCATCATTATGAGGAGGTGATGATGATACTATTTAAAAATAAAAATAATAAATTCGTTGTTTTTTTTGTTGTTGTTGTTGAATTTGTTGTTTTTGTTGTTGAGCTTATTGTTGAGGTTGTTAAACATATTTTTGTTTTTGTTGTTGTTGAACTTAGTGTTGTTATTGTTGTTGTTGTTGTTGTTGTTGAAATCATTGCTGATGTTATTGTTGATGTTGTCAAACTTATTGTTGTTGTTAATATAAAGCAAGCTGACCTTGGAGAGGAAGTTGAAGGACAAGAGAAGGAAACCTGATTCTGCTTCCTGAGGCAGCTGCAGTTTTTTTGTAATTGCCATAATAAAAATAAAAAATAATATTCATGAAATAATAATAAAAATAATGATACTTTTAATAATGAAATATGCAACAACGGTTGTAATAATGCAAAACAATATTTTTTTATTATTATTGTTATTATTATTTTTATTATTATTTTTATTATTTTGAAATTTTCCGTGATGGCGTTAAATTTCTCGTACGTTTGAGAATTCGAAACTTCAAAAGGAGCTTTTAGTGCTCTGAGTGAGTTGGAAAATTTTGTCGAAAAGAAAAAACTTAAGTTTTAGAAGGAAAATTTATATTTGGAGCAAGTTTCTTAAAAGGTCTTTTGAAGATTACGATGTTCCCTTACTGTTCTCCTTTTGAAGTTTCACAACAAACTAATAAATTTATCTCAAAGGGTGCTTGCAAAACAAAATAAAAAAGCATACAAACACACACCAGAGAAGGATAAAGAGGCATCCACAAAGAAGGCTTAAGGATGTGAAGAGGAATGATGGTTTGGGAGTGGGTAGGATGATGGTTTGAGAAGTTGAAACTTTTCATAGTGAGAAGAATGTAGTTATCCTTCTTAACATCCATTTTAAAGGTGAATTTTTCATGCCAAGTTGGACTTGTGGTGCATTTCTGAATGGATGTCTGGTGTTGGGTGCATGGATGCTTCAAATTCACTTTGGCTGCATCTATACATGAATGAGTGGATGGATGAATGGAAGGGTGGAGAGATAGGTTTGATGACAGACTGTTCTTGTTGTTACTTGTGAGGGGTGCCTGGAT
>OZ038325.1:426400-503900 GCA_964035795.1 Pterobdella sp. o SKG-2022 | reverse complement strand
CCTACCTTCTGGGGCCACTCAAGCAGACTTCACTTTGGAGTGGTCAGATGCCCCAGGTAATCTAGTCTTCCAGGTGTCGTATGCCGATGAAGACCCTCTCACCAATCTTGGCACATCGCCTTACACCTCCCCCTTCGTCTTCTCGCACGTGTACCCCAAACCTGGCCTCTACCTCGCCTACGTACAAGCCTCAGAAGGATCGGTTTGTTGAGCATTTACGCCACTTTTTTGTATTAAGCACTATATAATCAATAAATTTCTAATCACCAAAAAAACTTCATCCCATATATGACGTACTGGCAGATGGTATCGACAGCGGTGGAGGTGGTGAGGGTGAATGTGGAAAGGGGTTTGGAATGTCCCCCGGTATATGAAAAGAATGTTGAGATGGAGTGCAACATAACAATTGATCAAGGATCGCTCCTCAACACCACATTGGACCTTGGAGATTCAACTATTCTGTCCTTTGTTCTTTTTGGTGAATGGTGTGGAGTGGTGGGTGGTGGTTGATGAAGTGGAGTGGTGTGTGGAGTGGTGGAGTGGTGAAGTGGAGTGGTGGGTGGTGAAATGGAGTGGGGTGTAATTCTTTAAAAAAAGTTGAAAGCTCTTAAGCAAACCACTACCATGCTTTGGCAGGAAACAACTATCACGGGGCTGGACTTCCTTTGGGGAATGGAGCAGCCACCCGTCCCCCAGGTCACTCCCCTTCCTCCACCACCTTTTTCAACCCTTCCTCACAGTTCCAAGAAGAGACTACTCTCTATGCAGTTTCATTTGTATCTCTAGTCCTCTCGGGCACCTTCAACCTTCTGGTTCTCTTTAACATTCCTCATCACCCCAAATTTATCTTATTGTATTCATTTTCATATGATTTGTCACTAACCATAGTTATCATTACCAACCACACTCTTATATATTTGGTACCATATGATTTATTGATATGAAGTGATGGTTATCCTATGATTAATGATTCATTCAGTAATGCCTCCCTTCTCCACCACCCTTTCTCAGATCATAGGACCCGCATGTTCTACAGGCTCTTACTGCATCTCCGACAACACATGCACCGCATCACTCTGCACTCCGTGGCAGTTCTTCTGCACTAACTTCTTTTGTCCCAAAGCTTCTTTTTGCCAGACCACCTTCGGAGGTAGTTGTCCTAACAGGTATGCGTCCACTCCTGACTCTTTGGAGTACCTGCAAAAGATACCCGTTACTATCTCTAGTTGGTGGGGGTGGTGTGTGTGTGTGTGTTTATGTGTATGTGTATGTGTATGTGTGTGTGTGTGTGTGTGTGTGTGTGTGTGTGTGTGTGTGTGTGTGTGTGTGTGTGTGTGTGTGTGTGTGTGTGTGTGTGTGTGTGTGTGTGTGTGTGTGTGTGTGTGTGTGTGTGTGTGTGTGTGTGTGTGTGTGTGTGTGTGTGTGTGTGTGTGTGTGTGTGTGTGTGTGTGTGTGTGTGTGTGTGTGTGTGTGTGTGTGTGTGTGTGTGTGTGTGTGTGTGTGTGTGTGTGTGTGTGTGTGTGTGTGTGTGTGTGTGTGTGTGTGTGTGTGTGTGTGTGTGTGTGTGTGTGTGTGTGTGTGTGTGTGTGTGTGTGTGTGTGTGTGTGTGTGTGTGTGTGTGTGTGTGTGTGTGTGTGTGTGTGTGTGTGTGTGTGTGTGTGTGTGTGTGTGTGTGTGTGTGTGTGTGTGTGTGTGTGTGTGTGTGTGTGTGTGTGTGTGTGTGTGTGATTTAATGGTAGTGTGATGTTGTGTGTCTGGTGATTGGCTGATAACCTTCTTACAGTCATGGAACTGTCAACCACGATAGCTCCGTTAACTTTTGCATTAAAACCCATCTGAACCCGAAGGTGCTGGGTTCAACTACCAGGACCTCCCTACTCCAATAGTGGTACCAGCAGGAACCATCATCGGTATTGAAACCCTTTCTACTGTTGATGCTCTGGCTGTTGAAGAGGTTTCTGGTGATCAGGTGGGTTGTGTTGGGAAGGGTGGGTGGGGTAGGTGTTTGGAGGAATGGGGTGTGTGGGTGGAAAAATGGCTGTATAGAGGTGGGATTTTGAAGAGTATGGGGCTGGGTGAAGTGGGTGTTAATGGAGAGTGTACTGGGTAACAGTAGAAAAATGCTGTTTGATTGTAGAAATTATATGAGTTCATAGAAGTTAATTCGGATAAAAAATAAAACTAACAGACTCCAGACTTCAAACACGCCACCACCACCAACACCATAGACCCAATATCTTCCTCCACTGCCACCAATTATCGCCATCTTGTCCAGGTTGTTAGTTACACCCAAGCTCTGCATAAGGTCTACCATACTTATACTACTTTTGGCATGTGAGTTGAGGGAGGAATGAGAGGGAGGAGAGGGTTGGAGGGATGAAGGAGTGTAATGGAAGGATGGTTGAAAGAGTTTGTGATGATGGAGTAAAAGATGTATTAGAGCAAGATTTGAGTTTATACATAAAAACTTCAAAACTATTTTTTATTTCAGAAACTCAAAACACCAATTTCCACATTACCACCCAACATACCCCACCTTCTTCCCCCAACAGCATGAACATAGTCTTAAAGATAGACAACCCGGCTGGAGCCCCATTTGTGGCCACCACTACCACCATCATCGCCAGCGTCATTAACGACTCCACCATCATCCACCCATCTTTCTATAAAACTAACACTCCTCTTTTATACACTCTTCTACCTCACACTGGTTAGTGTGGCAATGAGCTGTTTGGGGCGTATCTTTTTTCACTATTCTATCCCACCATTCCATCCCACCATTCCACCCCGCTATTCCTTCCCCATTTTACCCACAGGCAACAACATCACCTATACTTGGAACGTGGGAGATGGGACTCCTGACGTCATCAACTTCTTTCCCAACCTCACCCACACCTATCTCATACCAGGATGCTTTCAGGTCAACCTCACTTCAGCCAATCCCCTCAACTCTGTATCCTCCAACGTCACCACCATATGCCTGGAAGACGAGCTGATTGGCTTGACTGTTGATCACGTGGTTTCCGCAGCCACCCTACCCACCATCTTCACCCTCCGTATGACGCAAGGCTCTCATTACTTGTGCGATTGGGACCTTGATGATGGAACAACTTTTTTGTTAGTATCTCTCTTTTTCCTTCTTTCTGTCTGTCTATTTGTCTGATTCTTTCATACCCCCTCAAACCTATCAATAATGAATGATGGAAAAAACTCCACCATAAAGGACTGACGTCACGAGCACTCCGATTGGTGGCGTGCCGTCCAATCACACGTACGCCTCTGATGGAGCTTACAATGTCAAGGTTCCAAAATGTTTTTGTTCTGTTTTATTAGTTTCTTATCATTTTTTGTTATGATGTCACGTGACAGGTGTTCTGCCACAACAACGTCAGCAATGCCACCTTCGAGTTTGTGCAGCATGTGCAGTGGCCCATCGTCAACCTGAGATTAGTGAGGTGAAGGGGAGGAAGAGATGGGTGATGATGACGATGATGATGATGAGAAGGAGGAGAAGGGGGAGAAGGAGAATAATGATAATGATGATGAGAAAAAGAAGGAATGTACTATAATAGTTAATATTATTATATGACTAGTAATTATTTTTAAATCATTAATCTTTCATTGTTTTAATTTAATGTCGATAGGACATCAGACATTGCTCTTCAGAACTTCTACCTTGAGGCCCAGATAGACCAAGGTTGCTTGCAAAACAATAAGAATAAAAATAATGGAAAAAATAGCAAAAATTAGAATAATAATTAAACCAGGCACAAACCCGTTTTTCAACATGACCTTCAATGGTACACTGATACCTCACACGTACAATCCCACCACCTTCACTAGCACATCCACAAACACACTCAACTATGACAGCTATCCTTATGATGTGAGTCATGGAGGTATGGTGGGTGGTAGGTTGAGGAAGGAAAGGTAATGGAGATAGACGGGTGAGGATGAGAGTGGTGAAGGTAGTGGGTTGCTGAAGTAGGGCTAGTGGTGATAGAGGGCGGAAGGGTAGGATGGGGAAGAGGGTGTTGACGATGATGGGGGTGTGATAAAGATGGTAATGTGGGGTTATGATGATGATTATTATTATTATTATTCATTTTTTTTTTTATACTTATTGAAAGCTTTTTTTTATTTTTTTTTAATGAAAAATTCTTTTTTTAGGAATTAATATTACGAAATCATGAGAACAACCATGCAACATAGTTTGAAACAAAACATGGTTGACATCTTGACGCGCTACTTGTGAGGTGTAATATCCGGTCTTATGCTGTAGCGCTGAGTGTAGATTTGAGATGCCATCTTTTTTAATTTCTCCTTCCATTTATTTTTCAAGTTTTCTAATTTATTTAAAAATTCTTTTAATTTTGAAAGTGTTTTGAAGGATAAATAATTTACGAATGTTTCCAAAAGGCCAAAAAATTCTCCCCTATGCAACTCGTCATCAACAAGAAGCACTTTTTATTTAAAAAATAATGGAAACGTTCACTTTTAAGCATGAAGATTGATAAAAAGCTTAATTAAACATGAGTTGAAATTCTTGGCCAGTGAAATCCCGCCATAACTCATTGTTTAATTTCGGAAACTTCAAAGTTGATAAACAACACATCTCAAAAAATCACACCACACCACACACACACACACACACACACACACACACACACACACACACACACACACACACACACACACACACACACACACACACACACACACACACACACACACACACACACACACACACACACACACACACAAGGGTACTCTGTTTTACACACACATCCCTCACACCCTTTAAACCCTTCATACCCCTCATGACCTGCAGGTAGAAGTGCATGCATGGAATTTGTTCAATGATGAAGTGGTCAGAGAGGTCTACTACATTGAGTACCCCATAACAAACCCTTGGGTGCTGTGTTCCAAACAAGAGACTCCTTCGGATGTTCCTGTCACTTTCAAGGTGTGTGTTTGTTTGTTTTTTTGTTTGTTTGTTTGTTTGTTTGTTTTTTTCCACAGGCCTCAGTGAGCGGGGGCTCAGGAATAAAGATAGCATGGGACTTCGGTGACAACAACCCCTACACTTATGAAGACCTTCCAGGTTTGTATCATTTCATGGTTTCTTCCCTTTCTTTCTTTTCTTCCTCTTCCTCCTCCTCCTCTTCACAGGCACCAAGATACCAGCAACAGGATTGGTTGATAGTTATGACCACACCTTCACATGGGGCTCTCTATTTCAAGTCAACGTTGGTAACTTCCCAAACGTACCAACACCCTCATAAACCACCTTTCAACATGACTCCTTTCAACCACACACAGACCAGCATTAGCAACGCTTTATCCTCCCACAACTTTTCATGTGACGTCATCGTGTATGGAAAAATCGAGAATGTCACGTTGTTAGGATCGGAAGCTGTCAATTTCATGAATGGAATGGGTCAGCCATTTTTATTGTTTCTTTTCAAATCGAAACTCAAAAGATCAACCTACGTGGTCATCCTACCAACCAATCATAACACAGTATTTAAAAACAACTCAATATGAGTCTATAATTAGAACATTCTGCCAGGTAACGCCTCCTTCTTTTTTGTCAGTGATAACACTCTGGTAAACCACAAAGTGTCATTCAACTTCGATGATTCTTCCCCTCGCACTACCCTCGACTTCTTGGTGCTATTAACATCATAATTTTAGCACCATTAATAGTATTAGTCTTAAACTTGAATCACATCCCTAAACAGACGACAAGCACATACGACCACACATACCTGGCTGTAGGTACATACAATGTGATGGCGAACATCAGTAACAAAGTCAACTGGGGGGTCCTCAGTAGGACCGTGGTGGTGGCTGTCCAAATCTCCAATATGCAAATCATCACTTCGGTGTGTGTGTGTGTGTGTGTGTGTGTGTGTGTGTTTGTGTTTGTGTGCGGTGATATTGTTACCATTATTGCTCCTATAATGACGTAGTAAGGATGTACAATTGTCTTGTTTCCTCACCAATATGCTTCCTCTCAGACTCCAAACGCCGTAGTGGGCGTTGCTATAGAGATCGGCATCGCCCTGGACAACAGTGATGGAGTCACCTTGTATTTCGACTTTGGTGATCCTGCTTCCGGTGCAGCTAACTACCACACCATGCCTCGAACCCCCAGTTGATTCGCTTAGTTTTCAGACATATTAAATTTTTTTAACATTCAATTTTTTATTATTGTTGAAAAACTGCAACGACTACCACTAATCTCACCCTTATTTTCACCATCATTACCCTCACCACTTTCACCCCCACCCAGCTTACACCATGTACGAAGCAGACTCACACACGCACACATACACCTCTGTTGGCATCTACACCATCACCCTCACTGCTCAAAACGTTCTTGGAAACACAACACTGACCTACTTAACTGCTGTGCAACATCCGGTGACTCCATTCCAGGTGTCTGTCAACAACGCTGTCTTGCCCCCAGGTAGAATACTCCATGCTTCAATTGTCTTATAATACCCCCACAATCCCACGCACCATTTCCATCACTTCCAACCATCTACCACATAGGTATCGTGACCTTCACAGTGACGCTTGACCCCACCCAGACTCTGCCTACCGAAGCCTCTTTGACCTTATATCTGGGGGATGGCACAATTATTGAAACTGACCTAGTTTTCATCTCACCCCCATACACTCTCACCCTCTCCCATGCTTACGTCATCGATGACTTGTATGACGCAGTCATTGTCATTCACAACCTCGCCTCTAACTTCACTGTTGAACAAAAGGTCGTCTCAATACATTTGAAAGAATAATAAACAGAATAATCACTATTTAATTAGTGTTATTATTATTGTTATTAATACTGACGTCACGATAGGTGGGAGTGTACGTGCCCTTCAAGGATTTTTCCTTCACTACTACCTTCCGGTCTGACCTTGAACCCGGGTCTCCCAGTGGCAGTGCCGGGTTGGGTGAGTGATATTTTTTGTTATTTTTATTATTCCATTATTTTTATTATTCTGAAACTCGAGTAAAAACAAACCACAACAGGAGATGGCACAACTTTCCCTCTGAGCAGTGACGTCATCATAAATCCAACATTTTCCGGTCTCCCTTTTGAATTGTTTTCTATTTTGATGAATGAAGGTATATAAAAGATTTTATGAACGTATGCTCACAAACAGAAGGTAAACCTGATTTGTTCACCGTGGTCATCACTGCTTCCAATGGCCTCACCACCACCCTCACCTTTGACCAACAACCAATCAGCTTCAACTATAAAGATGTTAGTCATTATTTGAAACTCTTTCAATTTTGTCCTGTTCTCATCTGTCATTCATTTTTTCACCATGGGAGCTTTGAAGCGTGCAACTTTTTATAATTATGTTCAAACACTGGGAAATCACTTTATTTCCTGCATATATATTTCAAAAGATACAGTTTAAAACCACATCGACAGCTGGGCCTGCTTCCCGGAGACTACAACATACAAGTGACCGCAGTCAATGGAATCGATAGTGCCACTCAGTCTATCGATGTCTCCATCGTTAACGCTCTCAAATCCCCTTCTATTCAATCTGTTTCTACATCGGATCCTAGTGCTGTTGATTTTCAGGTTAGTTTGGGTGTTGGGAGTTTTGGACGTCATGTTTTTTATATCAGATGAGTTGAAAGCTTTTGAGAGACATCGTATGTTTCTTGTATACTTGAGTTTCTTGAAATATACTTTCTGATTTATTTTTTAGGCTGATGAACTATGATAAGGTTAAATTTATTGAAAATTCAAGTTGAATAAATTTTGTTTGATATGTTCTCTCAAGTCAAAAAGAATATTTTAAGATGAATAAGAAAAATTTTATAATTAAAAAAAAATTAATATCATTTTTATTTTGATTTTAAAAACCAATATAAACTTTGGAGCTTAATTTTAAGTTTCTAAAATGTTTCAATCGAATTATCTTTTGGAGTTGTTTGCCGGCTATATCTCTGCGAGCGATAAATTAAGCTTTTGATTGCAAAATACCGATGAATATTCCGAAAAGTTTTTTTTAGAATTTTTATACTAACAAGTGAAAATGGTTGATTTTAATGAGTACATAATACGACTAAGAGGTCTGCCGTGGACAGTGGCAGCTGAAGATGTGATAGACTTCTTGGACGACTGTTGCATTGACGATCTGCACATGATGTTCAATTCTGATGGCCGACCCAAAGGAGAAGCTTACGTTGAGTTGAATTCAAGAGAGGATTTCAATACAGCCATAAGCAAACATCGAGCTTACCTAGGAAATCGTTACATCGACATCACTCAAGTCACCAGGTCTGAAATGGATTTCAACATCAAGAAAAACAATGCTCCGAGGGAAGTTTCTAGTGAGGATGCAGTGGTCAAGCTGAGAGGATTGCCTTACTCCTGTGACAAAGATACTCTGATAGAGTTTTTTGACAATCTGCCTGTCACCAGCAATGGTGTCTTTGTCACTACAGACAGCTTAGGCAGAGCCACAGGAGATGCTTATGTGCAGTTTTCAAGCCAGGCATATGCAGACATAGCCTTGAAGAAGCACAAGGAAAGGATTGGACATCGATATATTGAGATATACAAAAGCACTTTGGCTGAAGCTCGAGCAGCACTTTCTGCTGCAGCCAAAGCAGGTCGAGCAGGCACTTTCAAGAGTGATGATCGTAAGGGAACAAAAAGAAGTCATGATGATTATGAAAGTGATCGACGATCCAAGATGAGAAGTTCCAACTTCATCAGTCAGACAGGGTACTCAGTGCACATGAGAGGGCTGCCATACAGCACCTCTGAAGCTGACATTGCCGAGTTCTTCTACCCACTCACTGTAAACAGAGTGGTCATTGAGATGAACTATGATGGACGACCCTCGGGCAATGCAAATGTGGATTTTAACACAAGGGAGGATGCTGCCATGGCGATGAAGAAGGACCGAGAGTCTGTGAAACATCGATATGTGGAGCTGTTCTACACTGGTCGACATGATGACAAGTTCAGATGATGATTGGTCGAAATCTAGGACACTGTATATAATTTAATGTGACCTCATTAGTTTTTGTGACATTGTGCATATTTATCTCATTAACTAATTCATTCATTTTTAAATATAAATTTTTGTGTCAAATAAACTCAAATTTATTTAAACGTCATCTAGCGAATGAATTTTAAATGTTTGAAATTTGATGCTGGCTTATTGAGATGAAACTTCACCAGCTAACATTTGAGGACATCAGCAACTCAGCTTGTCTGGTGATTGACTTTGGAGATGGCACAAAGCAAACTTTCGCCATGGAGCCTGGAGCCTGTCTTGACACTCCTTGGGCCTCCATTCCCCCCATCATCGTTCCAGCCTTCGTATCACCTCTCTCCCTTCCCACTCCACCCCACAAATACTCTTCTGATGGCACGTATGTGGTCAAATTGGCAGCCATTGACATAACAGGCACCCATGAACAAGAGTTGTTGGTAGCCATCAATTCTGATGGAAACTGCCTCGGTCCAGTGCTGTCCATCAAAGACATCGCCAAAGATTTCCTCAAGCCCTTGGTCCACCAAAAGTAACATCTTTTTATGTGCCTTTCATGTTTATAATATGACCCACTTTCATATTTAGGTCACTTCAACTGGATATCACCAGCATCACTGACATCCAATGTGACAAGTCCCTGAAAAATGTCAAGATGTGGACTGTGTGGATGCTGAATGAAACTACAGGTGGGTCACCATCACACATCTCAGCCATCACATATCCAACCACCACACACCCAACCATCAAGTTCAGTCACCCCCTCCTCTCCTTCCCACACACCAGGCAAGCAAATGGTCCGTTTGAGTGAGTTTGACAGTGATAAAACAGCAAAACAGGCCCAACTGACCATAGCACCAAACCACCTTGACTACGCCATATACAAACTCATCTACAACGTCACAGTTCCATCTGCCCACATGTTCAACTACGTGCACACTTTCGTCAAGATCATGCCCTCCAACATCATTGCCTACCTTCTTCCCAATGGCATGTCTCATGTGGTGCGCAGTTATCACAAGAACATTACTCTGTCTCCTGAAACATTCTCCTACGATCCAGACCTCGAGCCAGGCTCTTCTCAGGTTCTTATGGTGTATCATGTTTGCGCCATGGTGTTGTACCATGGCTGCCTGATCGATTGGTGGTGCTGTACTCATTATTAACCCATCGCACCCTTCCCAGATGTTCACAGGTTTCAAGTGGTTTTGCAAACAGAGAGATGAGGTGTACAAACTAGACTACAATGGGTCTCTGTTGGCTTCTCCAGCCCACCCCATCCTCACTTCAACCCAGTTTCAGGCCACCAACCAGAGGTACAAAGGTGGTTGCTTCGGTAGCGGGCCAGGCGCTCTGGACTTCAAGGCGGGTCTGTGATCTCTTAATTTTATGTCATGAGTGTTTTGGATTAATGGTATTTTTTAATTAATAATAATGAATACCAATCTCTCTGACCTCAGGAACTTTGACTTTTGCGACCTCTCTGATGCAGATCAACAACTCTTACCACTTCACCGTCATCGTCTACAAGGGTGAAAGGTTAATGAAGGCTGAACTTCTAATCACCCTGGTTGATGGCTATCCCCCGTCCATCAGTGTGGGGTCAGTGGGGGGAGAGGGGTCATGAGGGTTGTATGCTTCCATTTTATGTTACATGTCTATCATTTGAAGTGTTGAATTGTTGCAGTTGTTATGACAAAGCCCTGTGCACCCCGGAAACAGGAAGAATGAAGATCAATCCCACCAATAGGTACTTATGATATTTCTAGTTAAACTATTGTGTCTCGTTATTTATAAACATCGAATCTCCCATAACGACCACCCACCCAGATTGACTTTAAAGGCAGAGTGCACAGAGAATTGTGTGGAAGGGTGGATGTGGAAGTGGCATGCTTACAGACTAGGTCTAAACGATGCATGGCTTAATATCATCAACTTCCAAGACTATGTCATTGGTCGGTTATGCTGTCAGATAGATATCAGCTATTATTTTATTCCCTTTTTATTATTTGTTTATTCAATTAATATTTTTATTTATTTATTCTCGACAAAAGTGTTTGTAACACCTCTGCAGGCATCGACTCGAATGCAGTGGCAGTTTCAAGCACCATGTTTACTGACTTCAAATTGACGTACGAGGGACTCAAGAATTACAAGTTTGAGGCTGTTCTCTCGCCTCCTCCAGGACAACAGGGCTACCCTGGGAAGTCCTCCATCAATGTGAGTGGGAGGGCTTGTGTGGTTGGGAAATGGCTTAAATCTTAAAGCTTTGCTTTTAAATAATGAATAGAGATTGATTGTGTATCAATTAAATGAATAAAAACACCACCATCAACCATTCATATTCACCCACTCATCATTACCCACCCACTCATCATTACCCACCCACTCATTACTCCCCCACTCACAAAGGTGGTTTTGAACAGTGGTCCTACTCCAGGAAACTGCACATTCTCCCCCTCCCAAGGCATCGCCACCTACACCTTCTTCAGCGCCAAGTGTGCAGGATGGACAGATGATGACGGCATCAAAATCTATAAGCTTTCAGGTAGTTTTCCATTATTCTCAAATGTTTCTCTTCTCTTTATATGGTGCCTCATTCCTCATGGCCCTATCAACATTTTTCTCTGATGTGGCAGTGAGCAGTATTTTAGGTTGCCTAAGACTAAAACACATCCAAAATGACGCAGTATAATACATATAATACAGATGATTATTATAGTGAGATATTTTTAATGTCTCTCTCACAGCCGCTTCCAAGTCTCAACCCTCGAACACCTTTGCTCTGTGCATGAGTGATGATGGCGTGTTCGACTCTTTCAAACTCCCTACGGGCAATCCTGACCTACCTGTTGATGAAATTCTTCTGCAGGTTTGTGGGGGTTGTGGTGGAGGGTGGAATGACGAAAGATGGATGGATGGATGTTTGGTAGCTAAATAGAACGACAGATGGATGAATGAACCAATTGGCAGGTGGAAGTAGTGGATGGAAAAGAAATGAAGGTGGTCCAACAGCTGGGGTCGATCAAGGTAGGTTCTTCTCATCAGTTCACATTTAAAGACCACCATCCTAAGTAACTCTACTGCACCACACTTTGACAGTTAGCAAAGATGTCAGAAGAAATGACAGATAAGTTATTCAGTTCACTTCTTTCCAACCTCACCACCACCAACAACCTTCTCACACAAGCAGCCAATGGTGATGTCAGGCAAGCTGCCTCAGTCTTCTCCATGATCAGTGATAGTCTTAATAATGACTTCCTGTATAAGACAAGTGGTGGGTGAGGTGGGGTGTGGTTGAGTTGGGTTGGTATGGTTTGGTTGGGATGATGTGGTGTGGTGATTTGGGGAGAGGATGGTGTGTGTTGTAATGAAAAATTATGATATTATTATAGTTATAATAATAAATAATAATAATATATTCCCTTCCCCAACAGAGGCTTCAGGCGGCACTGTGACGTCAGAGACAGATTTGTTTGCTGTGACCTCAAGCCTCATAGACGATGTAGGAGGCCATGTTGTTTAAAAGTTCAATTGATAACAATAATAAAATGATGCATATTTAATTAATATATGATAATCGATGGATAACTTACACAAAAAACAACGATGATGGTGGAGTAGGTGGAGTACCAGAAGAGAAGGGAGGAGCGAAGTCAGCTGAGGTCCAAGATGATTGACACCATCAATCAACTCACTATTTACGGTTTATACCAATTATCGTTCATGATTTATAATGAATAGTTTGTGTATATGAAGGAACTGTTTTTTTTTTTTGGTATTATAAATATTATTTTTTAACCAATGTGCAGATGTGCATTCGATAGGATTGGTGGCTAGCACTTTGGAACAGTTGACTAAAATACCATCTGAGATCAACCGCAAGGACCAGGTTGGTGGAAAGGTTGTGGTGTAGGATGTAGTGGGGGTGAAGTGAGGATGGGTTAGTGACGTCATGAAGGTGCTTGTGTGTGACATGACTCACAACTCCCACCACACACCTAATCGCTATGACCTCTTCACTACCCATTTTTTTCAATATCACTGTTTTGATCATCTTTACCATCCCACTCATCTTTCTCCACCCCCTCCCCCCTTCCGCCACTTTCCACCCTTCACCACTTTCTACCCCTCACCAACCTCCACCCCCAGAAAACCCTGTTGGGCTCGATAGATGACATTGTAGACATGATGGATGGATTGTCAGGCACTTCTTCACTGGAACAAGTGCTTGATGGTGCTTTCTCATTGCTTGCTACTGTGGGCAACGTCATGGAGGTTGGTGGTGTTTTCTTGAGGTTGTTTGAGTTGATATATGTTATGTGTTTAAATGATTCCAAACTAATGTTGTGAAAAGTAGACACAATGTTGATTATGTTCCAATGATCACAAAATGACATCACTTTCTCAAACTTCGTGCCGCCATTTTATTTTTTTATTACGTCATTCCACTGCACTCCATCATTCGACATTTCACCACTCTTCTTCTGATCTCACCACATTCCACCACACCACACTCCGCCAGAGCGTAATGTTCATACAAGAGGATGGCACGATAAGTGACATTGAAGATGCCAAGTTGAGTCCTTTTTATGAATATGAGACCAACTGGGACTCTGACAGAAAAAGTGGGTTTGTGTGTGTGTGTGTGTGTGTGTGTGTGTGTGTGTGTGTGTGTGTGTGTGTGTGTGTGTGTGTGTGTGTGTGTGTTTTTAAGGGTTTGATGTGTTTTGTTGAGATGTGTGTTGGGGTGTGTTGTAATGTTGACATATGTTGCAGTGGCATGCCCCATCAACCTACCATCACAGGCTTCATCAACCTGCCGAAGGAGAAGGCGAAAACAGGTCTGCAGAGGGAGACAAACACCATCGTGCAGAAAAACGCAGTATGCATATTTATGTCTCTTTTCACCTTCATTCTTGTCTCTTTTCCTCTTCATTTATGTCTTTTTTCATTCCCATTTTTGTTTCTTTCCACCTCCATTTTGTTCAGCTTGACAAGACATAATGACCAAATTTTATATTGAAATGCCTTCCTATAATAGGTAACTTTACAGCACCTTCTCACAACATCACACCACTCTTTCACACCCATCTCACCACAGGCTTCTGACTTCATTCCAGGCCTGTTGGGCAAAGTAAAGACCTTGAACAAGGTAATATTATCGAAGTTGGTGGCAGGGGAAGACCCAATAAAGATCGACTCAGCATCCTTGAATGTTCTGCTAGTGAAGAAGAACCCATCAGAGTTGAGCAAGAGTCCTCTGGAGAGTGGAGGAGCATCCCTCAAATTACCGCCTCTCTGTTCAATTATCAACTGTGGACTCAGAATGGTGCCTCTTGGTTGTGAGGTGGGTGGTGGGTGATGTGGGGGAGGTAGTCGGTGCTATTTATGTATAAGCAGTATATACTTTTTACTTCTTAAACAATCTACTCACATGATTCATTTGAAGTTTTGTTCAGCCATTTCACCCCCTCCCCCAGATCATTACCACCCGTCGCAACATCTTCTCTCATTTGTCAGCTCCAGTGGGCGTGGCCAATTATTCTGCTGTTGTCACCATTAACCTATATGACGATTTCAGTAATAATCACTACAACTAGCATCATCATCATAACTTTCATCATCATCACCATAACCTTCATCATCATCATCACCCTTTTCTTTCTTCTTTTCCACCTCCTCTTCATCATCACCAACCAGATAAAAAGGTACAACTAAGGGACCTCAAGGTGCCAGTGGAACTTAAGATTCCTAGGTTCTACATGCCCCCTATCGAAAGAAAAGTTTTTTTTTACTTTTTTTGTTGTTATTTATAGTTCTCTACTCATGAACTTCTACTTTTTAATGTATTTTTTATAGCCAATTTATGAGAATTCTAAACCACGCTCTACAGCTTCAAAACCAATCACTGATTGAGTTCACCGACCAATCAACGTTATTGTACTATCGTGTCAACGTATCAGATGTCGAGGCCTCCATCAGCATGCAACTGGTGCCCACCAATCAGAGCACGCAGTATTTAGTGTTTTTGAGGTATCAAGATTACCCAGTGGTGAACGGAAGCAAAGATGGTTGGGATTACATGCAGAACCTTCCTCTCTCCATGCAGGGTTTCTTTCGTTTATTTGGCGCTTAATTTCAAAAATTAATTCAACATTCGATCTGATTCCATCGTTATTATTATGTTCACTTTTAACGGCTTGATATTCGTTGCTAGGCAACTCTTCGGATGATGATGAGGTCAGTAGATACACCCTCTTCGTCAACGATGACGTCATCAAAGGACGCAATGGCACTTGGTTTGTGTGTGATGTTTAGATTTAGAAGTTTTAATGAAAAGAAAACAACGTTACTCTACAACCACACTACCCTACCCTTCTCCACCCCACTACACCATCAAACCACCACACCACTTGACCACAGGTACATAGGAGTGAGGCAGTTGGAGGAGCATGAGATTGACAAGTACAATGATGACACCACTCCATCACCACTGCCCCTCAAAACAGGTGATCTGGGTTGGTGGCAGGGTGTGGTCAATGTCGGGCAATAATAATAATAATTATTATTATTATTATTTTTATTACTATTATAGTTATTATTCTCTTTAACTCTTCTTGCAGGCCAACCTACCGGGAACTTCTCAGTGTTGATATTCAACTCAGGATGTCACTTTTGTTCTGAGGACACCAGTCAAAAGTGGATCAATAACAAGGGATGTTTGGTGAGTAAGGGGAAAGAGAGGGAGTGGATGTTTGGTGAGTAGGAGAAGGGTCGATGTTTGGTGAGTGGAGATAATAGTAGGAGATGAGAATAGTAAGAGTTTAGAAAACAATGTAAGAGCCAATCAAAACCTCGCCAGGTGAGCTCCAAGACAAACGTGCATCAAACCACCTGCCTCTGCAACCACCTCACCTCATTCGGAGGGGGTTTTGCAGTTCAACCAAACACTCTAGACTTCGACTTCATTTTCAAGAACCTCGACTTCATGAAGAACCCAACCCTCTACATCACTGAGATTGTCATTGCTGTCCTCTTCACCATTGGCTTCATATGGGCCAGATACCAAGACAAGAAGGATGTCGAGAAGGTCAGACCCATTTATATGTGATGTTGTCATGTAATTTGTCGTGTAAGTTGTACCTCAATTATGTGATTTATCGATTTTAATTCCAGTTGGGTGTCAGTCCTCTTCCAGATAACTACCCCAAAGACAGGTTGAACTATTTGCATTCTCTTATCATTAGGAACTTGCTTTTCCACAGTAACAATAAAGATAATATTAACAATGGAAGGTACTTATATGAAGTGACAGTGTCAACAGGCATGCGAAGGAATGCAGGCACCAAGAGTGAAGTTAGACACGACCACCTCTAAAATAACTTGTTGCAAATTATTTCATCAAAAACCACTCCAACTTCACTTTGATTTCATTCCCTTTAAACATCAGGTGAGCATGATACTTAGTGGAGACTTGGAGGAAACGGAAGTAAGGACTCTCGAAAGGGGTGCCAAGGAGAAGAGGATGCCCTTCATGAGGGGCAGTACAGATCTCTTCCTCATGACTGTGCCCAGGTTGGTCTCGATGTTCTATTTTAACTTATTTTTTTTGCCTATCTAAATCACTTCATTTTCTTACACCCCAACTTAACTTCCCACATACACTCCCTTTTCTCCATCTCCGCACAGACCACTAGGCGCTCTGAACTACATGAGAATATGGCATGATAACAAGGGTAAAGGGAGATGGGGTGGCTGGTATTTGAACTGGGTTCTAGTGAGAGATATTCAGACACAAGAGAAGTACCATTTTGTCGTCAACCAATGGCTTGCTGTTGAAGAGGATGATGGAGAGGTGGTAGGGTGGATGAGGGGGTTGATGGAGATTAAGTGGATGGATGGATGAGTAATAGGGTAGGTGGATGAATGATTGAGTAAGCAAAAGTGGCTGATAGCACAACAAACCATCATCTCTTGCACC
The DNA here is from genome assembly GCA_964035795.1 of Pterobdella sp. o SKG-2022. Classification (NCBI taxonomy): domain Eukaryota; kingdom Metazoa; phylum Annelida; class Clitellata; order Hirudinida; family Piscicolidae; genus Pterobdella; species Pterobdella occidentalis. Next base: position 486,875 of record OZ038325.1, on the reverse strand, counting down.
GCAGATAAGCAGGCTGGTGACAGTGTGCAGTAGGGAACAGCTGTTGGAGGCAGGTCATGCCTTCTCAAAGAGAGCCACTAAAGGTGAGGGTTGGTGTTATAGGTTTTGGAGTGTGAGGTTCGGAATATTTAATGGTTTATACCAAATGGTTGTTATCAAAACATTAACCTTTTATTCATGGTCGTCGCTGTTATTGTGGATAGTTATGTTGTTCAAAAGGACAATTGAATCTTATAACATGAGCAGTTCACCATCCATCATACACTGCAGGCTTGAATGACGAGCACATCTGGTTCTCCATCTTTGGCAGACCTCCGCAGAGCAGGTAAGTCTTTGGGCGGGAGCTTTATGCGGCAGTAGATAATAGTATGAGTCATCTGCCCTAGAACCCAACACCAAATTACACTACCACGCCACCCTACCCCAACATCAGACTATTTCATCACACCACCTTACCATCACACCACCACTTCACCACATCACATCAGATTCACAAGGACTCAACGTCTCTCATGTTGTTTATGCCTCTTGTTTACAGCCATGTTTGCAAACGCCCTGTTCTACGGACAGACGGATGAGAGCGCGCCAGGCTTGTCTATTGGACCTTTCTTGCTCTCAGGGGAGCAGGTCTGTGTGTGTTTGCTCCTTTCTTCGTTTGTTTGTGGGTTTGCGTCTGTTTGTCCGTGCGTGACTCTGGTTTTTTCGTATTTTTATTGTTTTAGTGTGGTTTTGCTTCACTGTGTTTTTCTGGTTTTTGACATTTCTAATACTCACTAAACTTATCTGAATATCCCTTGTGCTATTACATTAAAAAGCCACACACACACACACACACACACACACACACACACACACACACACACACACACACACACACACACACACACACACAACTTCCGCAGGTGTACGTAGGCATGATCAGCAATTTGATTGTCTTTCCTGTCAACTTCCTCATAGCATTCCTTTTCAAAAACTCTCGACCTCGCAAGAAAAGGCCTTCTAGAATCGTTGAAGCTTTGAAGAAGATGAAGGAGGAGGAGAAGGAGAGGCTGACGGATGAAAGTAAGGAAGAGAGGGTTAAGAGAGAACAGGAGGAGAAAAAGAGGAGAGATGTTAATGAGAGGATAATGGGGAAGAGAAAGAACAATGAAGATGATGATGATGATGGTTTTGATGTTGAGAGAGCTATTGAGAAGAATAAACAACAAAAGGAACAACAACAGCAAGAAAAAAAATTCCAGCAAAAAGTTCAACAACAACAAGTCAATGAACCAGAGAAAATTCTAGAAGCCCCAAAGAAGAAGAAGTTTGAGTTGCCATGGTGGTGCGTCATCATCGGTATGTCGTCTGCCTTCTACCACGTCATATCCTTCAAATCTATCATCATCACCATCTCACTACCATCATCATTCTCCCACCTCACCACCACCACTCCCCACCTCCACAAGGATGGGTACTACTGATACTGACAGTGGCAGGGTGCGTGTTGGGAGTGACCTTTTATGGGATAATGTTCCAAGATGTCAAGTGCAAAAAGTGGATCTCTTCAATGATGATCTCCTTTGTGTCATCCGTCCTCTTTGCGCAACCTATCAAGGTTTATTGTTATTTTTATTATTTTCTCAACTTCATTATTGTTTTTACTATTATTTATTTTTTTAATATTCTTCTCCTAACTACCAGGTGGTTTTACTAGCTCTGTTGATCTCAATGATTTTCAAGAAGCCATCAGAAGAGGAAGATGAGATGAATGAGGAGGATGAAGAAGTGATGGAGCTACAGCAAGATGAGGAGTGGATGCATGCTGCTGGAGGTGGTGTGGGTGTGGTGTGTGGTGAAGGGTGGTGTTGGGATGATGGAGGGAGGGCGTGTGGTCGTGAAATGGGGTGGGGCGAGATGGTGATTGAGTGTGTGGTGTAGAGTGGTAGAGAAAGTTTTTAATTACTATAAAAACAATCAATAAACACGATACAAGGGACACAAAAAACCCCAGGTCGAAGCAAGGTACGCAAACTTCTGTACCAGCCTCCAGACCAAGTCATGTTGAACCGAATGAGGGAGAAGAGGTTGAATGAGATTAAGATGTTCGAGATCATCCGAGAGATTGCTTTCTACGCCATCTTCATTTATGTCCTGATAGCAGTGTCGTATGACTTCAGGGATGTCAATAGCTACAATTACAAAACTACTCTCAAAAATAAGTTCATCTTTGGAGGCCATTATGAACCTTCGCCTCATAATTCTATTGAGCTGGTGGGTGGGTATGTGTAGGGTCGGTGGGTGGATAGGTGTGGGGTCGGTGGGTAAGTAGGTGTCGGATCTGTGGGTCGGTTGGTGGGTGGATGTGGGGTTGGTGGGTGGATGTGAGGTTAGTGGGTGAATGGGAAAGAAGTGTGTGTTTGTGTGTTGTTTTTTTTATGACGTTCCACATCTATTCACATAACTATGACACACCTGCAGGTAAAATCAATGGACAACTTCTGGAGTTGGTTGGAAGGGACGTTTGTGAAGGGAATCAGGGTGGATCGCTGGTACAACGGGGACCCTCCCATTGGCTTGAGAGGTTATCTGGATGATACAGTGTCTAGGGTCATGGGCTTCTCTACTCTCAGACAGCTCAGAATCCGAAAAAGTAAGTGTTTTGAAGCCTTATGGAACTTAAACATCTTTATACCACCACCTTCCAACACTCCACCAAACTAGCTCCTCTTTCCAAACATTACCACAACCCGCCGTACAGGTCTTTGTAAGGTAGAGAACCACATGAGAGAGGTGATGCACGAGTGTAACGTTCCATATTCCATCATGGCGGAAGACAGGAGCAACTATGGTGCAAAGTGGTCTTCTATTGGGGCTCCCCTCAACCAATCATATTCATTTTCCGGTCCTCATTTCCAGTTTATCAATGAAACGATATCAAGACAGCTTCCGGAGTTTACATACAGAACTGCCAGTCAACTCGATGGTTTCCCTTTCATGGGTGAGTTGAGTCGGTCAACCATTACATCAAACCACTACACTCAACCCTATCTCCCAACCACTCCACCACACTTCACAGGCAAGCACGCCACATATTCTGGTGGAGGGTATTTGGTGGAATTGAGAGGAGATCGCCATGAAATAATGAGGAAAGTGAAGAAGATTAAGGAAGACAGGTGGGTTGAGTGTGGAATAGGTGGAGAAGTGTGGGTGTAGAATGTAGAAATGTGTGTGTTTGTGAGAGAGATGAAGTTTACTTTTTTACATGTGAGATGATCTCTCCCCAATAATGGTGACTCACCCACCTCACCCAGGTGGATCGACCAGTACACTAGAGCTATCTTCATCGAGTTTGCCACCTACAATAGCCAGGTGCCATCTATTATTGTTTCATTTTTATATTTCTAGTATATCCAGTGCTTCATTTGTTTCATCACCTTTCACACCCCCATCAAACCAAACCTCCTTCCTCACCTTCAACCCTCCTTCCCTCCCCCAGTTAAACTTGTTTGGAGTGGGTCATATAGTGGCAGAGTTATTAGTGACAGGGGGCTTCGACTGTTACTACCGCATCGACACCATGAATCTCTTGGGAGCTCTGGACTCCTCCAAACTCGTGCAAACCGTTCTCCAAATCATCTTCCTCGTCTTCATCTTCATTTTCATCGTTAGGGTGGGTGGGTGGTGTGGTAGAAAGGATTGAAACACTGTCATAGTTTGTGTACTTTTGTACAAAAACATAGTTTTTATATCCTTTTGTGTTTAAACTTAACACACACAGACATGCACGCAAATTTACGCATACACATCACACACACACACACACACACTCACACAGGAAGTGAGAGCGATGATAAAACAAAAGGGACAGTACTTCAAGCAGTTTTGGACTTTTGTTGAGTGGTGCATCATTATCATGAGCATCGTGTCTGCTGTGATGTACGTCTTGAGAGGTGTCATGACCAACCGCCTCACCAAGTGACCCTCACCTTTGACCTTTTGATTATTTCATTTACTTATTTATCTGTTTGATTTAATTGTTTATTCTTTGTGCGTCTTTGTCTCTTTATATTTATGCTTATGTTTAGTTTCTAATTTCATGCTAACTTGAGAGCTTTTTAGTTTTCTAATTTGCTCATTCCCCCAAACAACTCTACCCCATTTTTTCATCACCCCCAACCACCATCCAACCACCTCCAACACCCAGGATCTTCGCTAAATCAGGTGGTAATGCTTACATGAAGTTCACAGGAGTGGCATACTGGCATGACTCTCTACTTCAGATCATTTCCATCCTTGTCTTTTGGAGTACCCTCAAGTTTCTCAAGTTGCTGAGGTAGATGGTGTGATGGGTGATGTGGTTGATGGTTGGGTGGGTGATGTGGTGGATGAATGGGTGCAATTGGTGTAGAGGGGGATTGATTGAAGTATATTCAGTGTTGATACAAGAAATGTTAAAATGGGAGGAGTAAAGTGGCGCTCAACCCAAATGACACAGGTTCAACAAGACAATAGGACTACTGAGTTCAACACTGAAGTTCTGCGCTGTCTCTCTCACCAATTTCACAATCATGTTTGGTGTGGTCTTTTTTGCCTTCGTTTACTTTTTCTATTTACTCTACCTACCTACCCTTGAAGTCTTCTCAGACCTCATCTTTGCCTCTCAACAATGTCTAATGATGATGGTGGGTGCATTTTGGCATTATTTTGTCTTTGAGCTTGCTCAATGGAGTTACATTGAAGTATCATCACTCATCAGACATTCATTTGTTATATAACACAACCAACTCCTCTTCTCCATAACACCATCTTCCACTTTCTTATAGAATTCACCTCTTCATTACATTACATCTCTCCACCCATCCTCTCTCTTATTCACACCAACCCCTACTCATAAAACCCCTCACTGACCCACCTCTTTCCCCCTCAACATCACCAGGTGGGCAAGTTCAACTTCTCCGACATGGCAACGGCAAGTCCAGTGTTAGGCACCCTCTTCTTCTTCCTCTACATGGTCACAGTCTTCTTTATACTGATGACCATGTTCGTGGGCATCATCTGCGATGCTTTTGCTGCGGTGAGAGAGGACGTCAAGAAGAGGTCTAACGAGCATGAGGTTGTAGACTTTGTGGTTGATAAAGTGTACAAATGGACCGGCCTGACTAGGATGCTCAACTCGAAGGTGAGGTCGTTTTGTGTGTAACTTGAGATTATGGACCCAAACTTTACTAAACCACATCTCCATCACCCCATTCCACCCCACCTCCAGGTAAAACCAGGCTCTTTCAAGCCAGGCAAACCCGTCTCTAAAGAAAGTCTAGACGCTTTCCCGGAAAGACTAGACCGGATGTTGGAGCACGTGACCAAAGTATATTTTGGTCATGACCAGTTTGAAGATTCATTCAAGAATGGTACTGAGTTGGATGGTAAGAAAGTGGTTGGTAAGTCAGGAGAGGTGGATGGGGTGGGTGAGATTGATGGTAAATCAGGAAGCAAATGAAACTGGTATTTGGATTTTTGAACTTTTGATAAATTTTTAAATGCTTGACTATTATATCCAACTTGAAAACTTGACTTTGATCAATTTTAAGGCACTACGTCATCATCTCATCACCACCACTCCACCACACCACATCACACCACACCATCCCCCATCACACCATCTCACACCACACCACCCATCATCATCAACTCTACTTACACCTCCCTCTAAACACCATTATGACGTCATTTTTGCACCAACCTTGTAACACCATTGTAGAATTTAGAAGAAATGTTATACGAATAAAAAGGAAGGATTTTTTGGCTTATAAAAAGAGGGAATGAGTGGAATCCGTGGCATGTGAGGAGTGTGGTGTTGTTATGATGTAGAATCAAAACAAGAAGGAAACATGAAATAAACATAACAATAATAATAATAACAATAATAATAATAAAAAGATTTTTTAAAAAATCTAGCAGTGAGGAAAGGTGATGATGATGATGATGGTGTTGATGATGATGAGAATGTTGGTGATGATGATGATGATGGTGTTGATGATGATGAGAATGTTGGTGATGATGAGAATGTTGGTGATGATGGTGAAAATGGTCTTTTGGTATTAGAAGAAATCTTGGATAAATTCTTCAAAGTTGAAGGAATGAAGAAGGATACAGTGTATCATATAGTTGAGAAACATGAGAGGTTAATTATTGAAAAAATTTGTAACATACCTTCAAAAGTGCTAATGTGAGTTTTTGAGAAACTTCAGAGCCATTTGAGCGCGGGTCATTAAGTGCTCTATTTGCCGATATGAATAAAATTTTTATGCTAAATAATGAGAAATTATCTAATTGTTAACAATTGAAATAATAGATAAAATAAAAATATATTTATTTAAAAATAAAATGGTGTAAAAATTCATCAAAATGCTCAAAAAAAGACAATTCGAAGTTAGATTTACGACGAGAGCACTATAGATTGTACACTCAATCAAAATTTTTAACTTTTATAGCTCCCAACCAGGTGCAAACACTGCCACGACCCAATAAGTCATTCAAACGGGGCACATTTAAGTAGGATCCATATGAGTATTTATGTATTCTCTATTTACCCCATTCACCCCAACTTCACCTTGATAATTATTATTCGTAAAACAATTTAATTCTAATAATTTGAAGTAGTTTCAATAAAACATCAATCCTTGAAACAGAAGTCCTTTAAAATGGTCGTCAGTCCCAGGAATCGATACCAGGTCCCTTGTTTCAGCACAACTTTAAAAGGCCTTTGCGCCAAGTTGTACTGCCACCACGTCGCTTAAGACATCAAGCTTCTTTGATGTTCTTATTATTTTTATTTATTTTTTTATTTTATTTTTTTTGCTGTTATTGATATTATTTTTTTGTCCTTTTCTGTTGTTTGTTTTTTTATCCTGCTTTCAGTATATTTCTTACTCTTAATTTTTTATATTTTCTCCGAAAAACCAAAGAATGCACCATTTTAACAATTATTTTTACGCCGTGAATAATGAAAATGTTTAAAAATGCATCCAACTTCAATTGTGACGTCACCGCGCGTAAGAATACACGATTATAAAGTGGTGGTGAATCTATTATAGAAAAAAATTTGTGAAAAAATCTGATAAACAAAACATTCGATAATAACTCAAAAACTTAATTCTTAATTTTAAAATTATAAAAAATTCTAAAAATGTTAAGAATTCACTGATTCACAGCATACACACACGGGATGTAACACTCAAAAGTCATGTGTATATAAGGCGTCTTTTAACGGTCCTTCTTATTTTGAAAAAGTTTTTCAACTTTGTTGAAAAGTCACTCAACAATTTTTGAAAAGTTATCGACTTTGTTGAAAAGCTTTTCAACTTTTTAAACATTTTTGAAAGATTTTTCAAGTTTTCCAAAGCATTCTGCAACAAATTATTGATTCTTGTTTCACAATGTTGTTGCAACTGAGAACTGAAACGAGGTGAGTCGACAAATTATTTCAACACAATCAAGTTGTTCACTTATCAATAATTAATTAAGCTTTTCAATTTAAATTCACTTTTACATCTATTTTCCGCCAAACATTACCATTCAAAACATTAACCCTTCTCCTTATTGAATCCTCTTCTGCCATCCATGCACCAACACATCACAGCATCATTATCAGCACCACTTCTTACTCATCGTATTGCTCAAAATTACCTTCATTTTGTGTTCCTATGCAAACAATTACACAATTAATAATGTCAATAATAATAAAAACAACAATAAAAAAATTGTTATTGTTGTTATTATGGGCTTAGTCATGATAACACGGGTGTTTTGTGTAACTTTTGATCATTTCCTCAACACCGTAACACAGCTTCTTGTAAAATAATATTGCTTATTTTTATTATTGAAGTTATAAATAGCAAAGCGTACTAAACAGTCATTTGAGTAAGTGGGTCTGAAAACAACGATGATGACGTTAGAGATGTATGACGTAATTATACCATCCAGGAAAAAGCTGGGGTTTCTCTCAATTATCCAGTGTTGTATAAAACGTTGGAGTGACGTCACTTGAAAATGACGTTGTAATGATTGCAACCAAAGACTGTAAATAAGGAGAAAATAAAAACAAGAGCAGTTTTAAGGTTTCCTTGGGCTTTTGCGTTACATTTATACGATAATGCCCAACGAAATCCTGAAGCTCTCTTCATGTCTGCCTGAGTCTGTGTCTATATGTCTGTTTTTGTTCGTCTGCCTATTTTTTTATGTCTGTTTGTGCTTCCAAATGTCTGTGTCTATATGTCTGTTTGTGTGACAAATGTCTCATCATGTATGCTCATGTATTCACTCATGTATGTGTCCATACTGTTCCTTACACTATAGAATGAGGTAGGTGTGATTATTATGATATTTTAAAAATGTCCTTCAATAAAGTGAAACAATTAAAAGCAGATCAAAGAGTGTAACTTGGTGTTTTTAAATTAAGTGCATGGTAATCAAGATGACGGATCTTACGTGCAATCCCTCAATTACCATTAGCAATGGCCTTCAATTAGAACTTAATGACCCAGTAAGATGGATAATCATCGGAAGATGGTGATATGAGGAGACGGGAGAACCAGTCTTCATTAATTTTTGAACTTGCGTGTATCTACTTTTTTATCATTTATATCTGTAATATTCACCCTTACCAGCCCCGAACAAACATCCACACCACCAATCAACCACATCGCCCTGTACCAACAACACCCACCATCACTTTCTACCAACCACACCTACCATTACCCTGTACCAACCATACCACACCACTCAACTTACAACCGCTAACAGAATCTTCATTGGCATCCTATTGTTACATCGGTCACCCCTGTCACAAAGAAGCACTGTTGCTTTGAAGGAACGTTGTGCGGACCATGGTGGTTATATCTGATAGCTAATTGTGCGTTGGTGTTGTTAACGACTTGTGTCACTAAATGAGATTACTCGTCTTATACGTTTGAAATATTTCTATTTTGGATTTGAAAGGTGTTGATGCTTTTATTGAGAGCAATAGAAGTAGCAGTTTCCGGTAAATTTGGTCTCGGCATGAACTGTTGTGATGAAAAAGTAAGCAATGACTGTTTTTATTAGGGTTAACATTATTTTCAATAATAAATATAACAACAGAATTATTATTCTTATTATTATGATTTTTTTTATTACCATTATTATGTGTATTTAGGACTTCACACGGAATAAAAATCAGCTCGCACCCAAAGACTATTCGTTAAGATTTTTAAAAGTAAATTTTTGTAATGCCTTCTGTTGCCAATTTAAATGCTTAAAAGAAGATTTATATTTTCATGTCTTTTATTAAATAACCATTTTAATATCTTTGTTCAGCTGAAGTCTAACAACTGCAAAAAATTATTAAAAGTGAAACGAAGTTTAAAAATATAATTTTGTATAGAAATTGTTACAAGCACAAATTCATTATTATTATTATTATTATTATTGTTATTATTATTATTAGTAATACCATTTCAGGAAATAACCAATGAATGACGAAATGAATAGTATTAATCGTAAAAATATTAACAGTTATTTTCATAATGAAAATATTAATAATAATAATAAGAATAATAAAATCAGTAATAATATTTTTTATTGTTATTATTATAATGACTAGCTGAGGGAGGACCACTTCCAAATGGTCCAAGGTCACCTGGCTGCCATCTTCTTCCTGTTCTCAGTCCACGATAATAATAAAAATAATGATATCATTATTAAAAAAAGTTTAAAAAAATAACATTATAGGCTAAAAGAATGACTATTATCTTAAGATGAAAAGAGGCTGGAAATCTCCAGTAAGAAAAACAAAAATAATAATAAAAATAATGTTAATAAAAGTAATAATAATAATTATTATTATTATTGTTATTATTTTTACCATCATTACCAATAGTGAACAAAAACAATAATATCATAATGAAATAGAGGCAAGTGCTGACTCACTCTGGCAATGTGAACACATCTCATCAGGGCTTCTGTTTTATCAGTTTGAGAGGTGCAGTGATGTGGTTGGATGTGTGGTGGTGTTTTGTGGGTTTGTTGAGGTGGATTTGAGTGAAGTAATATTGATAGAGAAATAATTGAACAATGATGAATAAACTGTTGAAAGAATGGTGATGAATGAATGAATAAAAAAATGGTGGTAGATGAAAGAAACCTGTAAGAAAGGCTTGTAGGAAGTGGGCACAAAGTTGAGAAGGACTCGATGGCACTGAGATTTGAAGGTGGTTTGTAAATGATTCATTAAATATTTTGTTAGTTAAATTTCAATTTAAATTAATATTCAACATTTATTAACATTTTGTTTTTCTGTCTTTGAAGTTCTCTTCAAGAATTTCTGCTACCAACTCCTTCAAAAATATAATGGTTTAGTATGAGAAAATGATTGAAAAATAAAATACTTTTTTGAAAAAATTTTGAGAAGTCATCATGCACTATGGCCGGCAAAATATATGTAAGCATTTAAATTTTAAAACTTCAACTAAAATGCACTTTCAACTTTCTAAAAGTAAACTTTCGATCAAGTATTATATAACATTTGAATATTTTAAAAATATTCATATTGGCTAATGATAATAATGAATTCAATAAAAAATATATCTGCAAATCAAGTAAAATCTTTAGTGAGGTTTTCACACTCGAGAGTGAGGGAAAGAAGGACGAAAGAACTCCTGGATAAGATTTTCAGGGTCGACCACGCAGGCGAGAATGGAGCTGTACGTATATACGCAGGACAACTGGCTGTTTTAAAACGCTCAAGTTCTGCTCCTTGTATCCAGGTTTTCAATCATTTTTTATGATACCTTCATAAATGATAGATGCTTTCTCAGGAGATGAAGAAAGGAGAAGAGGAGCATTTAAAACAGATTGAGGAACTAATGCCATCCAACAGATCTCGACCTTCATTGCTTCTCCCTCTCTTCAACACTGCAGCTTATGCTCTCGGTAACTTCATCACAGATTTATCTTTTTGTGGTATCAAGCCATTTCATCATTTATTTTTGACTATATTTTATGAACCCAACTTTTCAGGAGTGACAACAGCTTTGTTGGGGTCGGAGGCTGCCATGGCTTGTACTGTGGCTGTTGAGACCGTCATTGGAGAACATTATGATAAGTATGTTTTCAGGTTTAATAAGCTAGCAAAGTATATTTAGTAAGTAGGTATGTGTGTGCATTCAATAAGTATTTGCTTGTGTGTGGGCCTTCTCTTAGTATGTGTGTCGTCTTGTGTTCAGATAGAGTTTCAAGCAAGGTCAAACCCAGATGGATATATATTTACTAAATAGTTATCAATGTATGATTCATAATCTTTGAGTTGAAAATTTTCCAAAACTAGCTCAGTTGATGAAAATTCTTTTTTCTTTCAGTCAAATAAGGAGTTTGATAGAGGATGGTGATAATGATCCTTCTAAACACCAAGAACTCATACAGGTACAATTGAGCTATCATCATCTGTTGGAGTTCAATAAACGAAATACGTTTGAAAATTGCAAAATGTAAATTTCAACATTGTGAACAGCTATTGAGCAAGTTGAGGGATGAGGAGTTGGAGCATTTGGACACCGGCATTGACAACAACGCTGAACAAGTAATCCAATTCATTAAATTATTATGAATCATAAAAGCATGACAAAACTTGAATTTTTTATTTTGACAAAGCTTTTCGATATATTCTATATTATTATCAGTTGACCAAATTGAATTATTTATAATGTGACTTAGTCTTACAAAAATATTTTTTCACTTAAACCAAAAAAGAGTTAAAGCTATAAATACATAGGTGTGTTTTATGAATAAGATATTCAATTATTTCAGGCTCCATTTTATCAATTCCTTTCTTCAAGCATAAAAGTTGGGTGTAAGGCTGCTATCTGGGCTGCTGAAAGAATATAGGACTTTTTTTTTCAATGTGTGATTATTGTTTCCTTTAAATTAGTTGATAAAAATAATTTTTCAAACTTTTTTGCAATAAAAAACTTTTTCATGAATTTCATTTAAAATTTAATTATTTTATTCATGTTGTAAATTTTTCTACATTTATTACAATTAATTTAATATTCAAATCTTTAAAAATCTAATTGCATTAAAAAATTCTGTTTTCTGAAACCAATTAAACAAACTGTTTCATTTTTCGAAGATGAATCTTTCGAAATCGAAAACAGAAAAGTAAAAAGATTTAATTGAAAGCAGACGATTTAATTTTACTTTTAAGCGTGTTGCTTTTGAGGTTTTCGGAGCTGCACGTATTTAGAGCTGTCGATAGCTTCGCTTTAAAAATATTTTTAAAGATTCATTGAATAAGATTGTTATTTTTTTTTGAAAATATAGAGTGAATAAAATATTGTTTTTGTTTCGTTTCTTGTTTTGAATGACTGAAAAGGAAAAGATTTTTCCCATATTTTGACGTTTTCATATAAATGAATAATATTTAACATTTTTTAAAAACAAACGACTATGTTCCTTTTATATAAGAAAGTTTAAAACATTGTTGAACATTTCTGATCATAAAAAAAAATTTGAAATGGCTTCAATTAATAAAAGTCCTTCATCAAAATCAACCAAAAGTTCAGCGCCATCCCAAACTATTTTATCATCTCTTAGCTACTCAGTGGGAGATCTTGATTTGTGGATGACTGATCCATGTTCTGAATTACAGAGTGAACTTTCAGATCTGCCTTCTCATCTCCAAGATATTTACCACTCACTCACCCAACTGAGTGACCTCTATAAAAAAGGTTTGTGCATCATATTGACTTTCATTAGTTAGCTAGTACTTTAATAAAGTTTGCATACCATTATTATTATTATTATTAATGTATGAGATATGACTTATATGGGCTAGTATTTCATCAATGGTTTTCTAAAAAATAATTTTTACTTGTTTTTATAATCATTATGATTCAATTTTTAATCTATAAATAAAGCACTGGATTTGAGAAATTTAAAGTTGTTTGGAAAAATTCAGCTAGAATGCTGAATCACAGAATTTTAAAAAACTCAAAAAATGCTCATGCATAAACACTTGATAGAGCTTACTCACACCCTTCAATTGATCTTTGAGGTTGTTGTGATCCATAAATAAAAAGTTGATTGAATGAGTCAATTTCATAAAAAATTTGGCATTCATTATATAGCTACATTTTTGAATAAAATTTAAAATAGAAAACATATTAAAGTAATATTTGATAATATTTTGAAAACCAACATCTTGGTAGATTTAAGATCAGCAAATGATGGTATTTTGCTTTGCTCTTAATGTGAGAAACTCTTAGCAATCCTGCCTTTCTCATCTCTTATTATTTTGACGTTGTTTTTATTATTACTATGGTTACCGTTAATAAATTCAATAGTGTTATTGATTTTCGTTTTATTTTATTTTTTTGTTTATTATTTCTAGCATCTATTGTTTCAAGGTTGTGAAGCCTTCGAGTTGTTTATGTAGCTCCAAACTTTTTTAAAATGATTTAAAAATTTATTCTATATACATGTTCACTTTTCAGAATAATGAGGCTTCCGAATTTTTATGTATTTAACAAATGGATAAAAATAATAATAATAATAATAATTAAATAATAGGATAATGATGTATTAACGATTGTGTCTATTTATAGTAACACAAAGCACACACAAGCGCACAACTGCTTTGACGCATGAAGAGGCTGTTGTGGAGAATAGAAACAATAATATAGAATTATAAAAATAATAATATAGAATAATAAAAATAATATAGAATAATAAAAATAATAATACATAATAATAAAAATATATAATAATAGCGACAATGTTTTAGAATAATAAAAATAACATATTGATAAGAAGAACAATTAATAATGGAATAGCCATGAAAAAGAAATACGGAATAAATTAATACGGACTTGAGAAGCAATAAAGATAATCATCGAATAATAATAATATTTAAAAAATTAATGATAACATCAACAATCAAAATATCAATAATAAGGGTATAATAAAAAAATAATAATATCAATAATAAGGGTATAATAAAAAAATAAAATTAATGATATTAATAAAAATATTAACAATAAAATCATAATTAAAAAAATATCAATAATAAAAGCCCATCAAAAACACTAGCACTGCAAAATCGATAGGGAGAACAGTGAGTAAGAATACTGATAATAACAGAGCCTCACAAACCACTAACGATCCCTGCTTCTACAATGTCAATGGCGGTCACTCTGTCCACCACCACTTCCGCCATTGTACCTTCTATATCATGTGTGTGTGTGTGTGTGTGTGTGTTTGTGTATGTGTGTGTGTGTGTGTGTGTGTGTGTGTGTGTGTGTGTGTGTGTGTGTGTTCGACTCAAGTTGAATCATTAACATACACTCTCACTATTAAGCACATACATATATATATATATATATATATATATATATATATATATGTATGTGTTTTTGTGCACGTGTGTGTGTGTGTTTTAGAATTATATAAAATTTTAAACATCGTTCCTATCATCACTGATAAGCGTTATCGATCGTGACCAGTAATAACAATATTACTAATAATACAGTTATATATATCATATCAGTTAACAACAACAATGTTGCTAATAATACTTTTGTTGTTGTAAGCAATATTGGCAACCAATTGTAGAGGTGAACAACAAAAATATACTGTGTAGTTGATAGCGTATGTTACTGATAATCTACTGGTATTACTGATACGGATAACAATGGATTGCTGTTAGCGACTACGATTGTTAAAGTACTTGTAAAAAGTTATTATCAAGGGTTGCAATATAAGGTGCCTTTGTTAGTTATAGAGAGTTTGATAAATGAGGGACAATTAATCACCGCATGAAGGCGCTGTAGTATGGAGGGGTGATGAAGGTGGTGGTGGTGGTGGTGGTGGTGGGTGTAATGGTATCTGGTGGTTATGGAGGTTAAAAAGTTGGTAGTTCATTCTGATGATGATAGGGGTTAGGGTGATGGTGACGATGATGATGATGTGATTAAGGATGGTGGTTGATAGATGATGATGATGTGATTAAGGATGGTGGTTGATAGATGATGATGATGTGATTAAGGATGGTGGTTGATAGATGATGATGATGTGGTTAAGAATGGTGGTTGATAGATGATGATGATGTGGTTAAGAATGGTGGTTGATAGATGATGATGATGTGGTTAAGGATGGTGGTTGATAGATGATGATGATGTGGTTAAGGATGGTGGTTGATAGATGATGATGATGTGGTTAAGGATGGTGGTTGATAGATGATGATGATGTGGTTAAGAATGGTGGTTGATAGATGATGATGATGTGGTTAAGAATGGTGGTTGATAGATGATGATGATGTGGTTAAGGATGGTGGTTGATAGATGATGATGATGTGGTTAAGGATGGTGGTTGATAGATGATGATGATGTGGTTAAGGATGGTGGTTGATAGATGATGATAGGATAATGATGAAGGTGGTGTTGATGAAAGTGTCGAAGAGGTTCTAAACCACGTCAGCTTCCAACCAAAAACATGCTGATAAGGATGAGGTGATTGAGTGAGTGATTCAGGGAACTCAAGTTTTGTCTGCTTGTTGTTTGGGTCTTAAAAACAATATAAATGATACCAACATAGGCTAAGAAACTATATAAGATTCAGAATAAATAACTAAAAATAATAATAATAAACATAAAATAAAGATAATAATAATAATAAATTATACCAATAAAAATAATATAATAATGGAAATAACATAACCCTGTAGCTATACGTTGGCGTAAAATAGCCGGAAGTCAGTATAATAAAAACAAACACTAAGGTTTATTGAGAAACTTAATACACTGAACTTTTTGTAAGATTATCTTACATTATCTAGTGTCAAACGGATTACACTAGATAATGTAAGCTACTCTTACGAAAAGCTTCGTGTATTAAGTTTCTCTAGTAGCAATAATAATAACAATGAGATCAGAAGAAAGCACGCTTTTAATGCCGAAACAAAACAGAGGCTAGGTAGATAGATAGATAGATAGATAGATAGATAGATAGATAGATAGATAGATAGATAGATAGATAGATAGATAGATAGATAGATAGATAAATAGATAGATAGATAGACAGATGACCTCAACTTATCGCTACTAATTTTTTCTCATTCCTCCAACAAGTGATGACTGACCTATATCATCCGTTATTATTATTATGTTGTTTTTTTGTTTATATTATTATTTATATTATTATTATTTATATTATCATAACTACTTGACCTGATCAAATGACTTGAAATGCCAATAATCAAAATTGGTGAATATTTTTATAAAAATGGCCCATAATTTGAATAATTTTGAGCATAATTTCAACACTCAATAGGCGATCATTATCATCGCCTCAAAATTGCAGACCAATGTTGAATAAGGATAAATGGAACAGAGTAAATTTCTGCAAAAAATGAAATAATATGATAATTATTTGAATAAAATAATAATATTTGACTAATATTGAGACCCATTGTGGCAGAATCTGGCAGTGGAGGTTCTTGTGCTGCTAAAAACTGCCTCAGTGCCCTTCTTATACAGGTTGGTGCCATAATAGAAATAATAAATAAAAAAATAACAATAATAATCACTATAATGATAATAATAACTAAAATTAATAAAAATAATAACAACAACCTAGGTGAACCACCTTTTGGATGCCCATCCCATGATCCACTCCTCACCCATCCTCAACTCCGCATCCTCTCTTATTAACCAAATTTCTGCAGGTTGGTGGTGGTGGTGGTAGTGGTGGTGTTATGTGTGGGAAGTTGAAGGGGTTCCATGTGTAATGAAGAATAGAAAGAGTGTGATTCATTTCTAACCATCTCTACTACACTGCCACCACTACCACTTCAGACAAAAACAACAGAGAAGTCTCGGCAGCCATCGACAACTTTGCGTCCTGTATTACTCATAGGTCAGCCTTCCATCCATCCATCCTTCATTCATTCATCTATCCACTTATCCATTCACCTATCCATCCATTCATCTATTCACCCATCTTCTCAACCCTCATTTCTATCCACCCTTCCATCCGCAGTGTGACGTCATACTGGTTTGAAGGGCAGAAGGACATATTGGATGGAGGGATGAAGGGCGGTGTTGATGATGATAGTCAAGTTATCAATGACTGCAATGGGAAATCTAAGGTGATGATGAGGATGATGGTGACGGGTTGGAATATCCATTAATCCGTCATTAACATTATTTTCTAAATCAAACAATATGCTTCGAATTAAGCGGGTGATGAGTCAGCAAATATTTCATCGTAATAACAATAATAACAAAGATAATACTAATAATATCATAATAGTAGTTATAATAATATAGTTATAATAATATAAATAATAATAGAATCATTAAAAGCCGTATTTAAATGAGGGAAAGTAACTGCATAATGAGGTTGTGCTTGTGTGCTTGCTCATATGATCTGATAATAACAATAATAATAATTATTATTATTGCTATTATTATCTTATTATTATTGTTGTTAGTCAGTAGAGTACTTGTCGTCGAACGAAGGATCTCGTCAGGAGAGCTCTCTTGTCGGTATGTTGAGTTGTTTATATTATTATTATTTTTATCCATATTTTGTTCAAATATTCGTCATATCACTTCAATATCAACTAACCACCACCCACTCCATCTCCTATCCCCCCTCCTCCCAGAAATGCATCCAGGGGAGCATCACAGCATCTTGCAAAAGATTGAGAAGGGGGTGGAGATGTCTCTGCAGAGAACCCAGGCATGGAGCAAGTTCAACAAGGAGCTGGTCAACTATGTGGAGAAGAGGAACAATTTGTGTCGGTGTTCTATTTATAGCCTGAAGTCGATGATAATGATTATTATTAGGGATATCATTGTTTTTATTATTGTCGTTATTGTTTTGATTTTCATTACCATTATTATTATTGATATCATTACTTTTATTATTATTGATATCATTACTTTTATTATTATTATCAGACGGAGAGTTCATGAGGAGTCTGCAGAAGGTGGCCAGATCCACAATGGAGAATATCAAGCAAGATGTAGCTTTTTAATAATAATAATATTATTATTATTAATAATAATTAATTATAATAATAAAATTATCAATAATAACTATCCTAACAAAGGCCATTGGTGATGATGACGATTGTTACCTCTTTATACTTTTCATATGACATTCTTTCGAGAATATTCTTCTTCTCATTTCGTTTTGTTGTTTTTATTGGTTTTACCATTTTTTTATCATTATTATTTTTTTATGCGCGATGAAATGCTTTTCCGTGGAACAAACAGCCTTATACCGGGACAACCTCCAGCAGTCACAATAATAACAATAATAATATTTTTAAACACTGATAACAACATCAATAATAATAATAATAATATTATTATTAAAAATAATAATAATTAAGACAAAACTTGTTGACAAAATAGTAATGAGGATGCCTTTGTTTTAAATGAGTGCCATCCAATCCCAACTCATAAACTCATTTTTGCTGTTTTATTATTTTGATTGTTCGTTTTTTATTTTTATTTATTCGTTATTATTATTATTATTATTATTATTTGATCGGATGATATCACCTTGAAGTAAAGTAGGCTTGCAATGCACTGGCATTTCTGAAGTGGTTCTGTTTTTTTTCATTATCATCTTTTTATTATTATTATTATTATTATTCAGACGAACCAGCCCATGCATACGCTGTTCATGAAAGCCCTCAATAAGGTTTAATAAAGATAATAATAATAATTATTATTTTTTTTTTTTTCTATTATTATTATTATTGTTACTAATTTATCTATTATAAGTATAATTATTGTTATTATATGACAACACTACAAATGAGATAATAACGCAATTAGATTCCCATTTTATTGTGGGGTTTTCCACAAAGATAGTTGGAGAGTTCAGAAAATAATTTGTGATGCCATTACTATAGTTATTGTGCTTATAATTCTCGTCATAATTATCATTTTCACTAATGTTGTTGCCGAATTTAGGATATAGAGTTGTGTGAGACAGGCCAGTTTGCTAGGAACCTTATTCAAAGCAGTCTTTTTGTCTCGGTGGGTCTTCTTCCTTGTCCTATTGCTGCTTTCGTCTTGTTATTATTGTTGTTGTTGTTTTTATTATTATGATTGCTATTGTTATTGTTGTTTTACTTCCTCAGCCAATGAACGCTCGCAGAGCAGAACATGACAAGATAAGGAAGAATTGGAAGAATTTATGGGCCAAGCAAATCAGGAAGATGGTCAGAAAATAATAACAAATAATGATAATAATGATTAAATTGAATGATGGAAAAACCAACATTAGTAATATGAACAACTAACACACGGTGAGGGCAGCAAGAGACGGAGAGCAGTCTGAGGAAGGCAAAAGGGGTGTACCTGTCTAGACATGCAGACCATGAAAAGCTCAAGGAGCAACTTTCCAGGGAGACTGAAGCCTTTAATCAGGTCTGTTGGTGCTTATTGATGTTGTTTTTGTTATTATTATCTTTATTATCATTTTTGTTGTTATGACGTCAGAGTTGGAACGGCAACGCTAGAGGCAACGAGGCGAAGATGGAGAAGAAGAGAAAGCAGGAAGACGAGGCGCTCCAAAAGGTGATGTCATCATCATTATTATTGTTATTTTTTTTACATTACCATTATTCTTATTATTATTGTTATCTTCTAATACTAACGGGCGCAGGCGATAGACGCAGAAGCGACTTACAAGCAGTGCATCCAGGAAGCCAATAAAAATCAGGAACAACTGGAGAGGACCAGGGTAGGGAAGAAGGGGGAGATTTGATAATGAGGATGAGGGTGATGATGATGATAATGATGATGATCTTGCAGTTAAAGGTACTGAGTCATATGAAACAACTGATCTTCGAGAGTGACAAGTCTCTCAAGAAGGTTTATACTCATCCTTCTTTCCATCCATCATTTGTCTATCCATCTCTCATTCTATATCCTTCCATCATTTTTCTATCCATCTCTCATTCCATTCCATCCATCCATCAACATCTATTATTCACTCAATCTTACACCCACCAACCACAGTGCACAGTGGACTACTTGAAGTTGACAGCTTCCCTCATCGACCCTCTTCCTCTCTCCCTCAACCAACTCATCAACCTTTCCAGCAGGTGCCATCATGCCATCTAAGGATCACTGAGAATAATATAAATAATAAGAATAATAACAATAATAATAAAAAATAATAGCAATATTAATAAAAATAATGATAGCAATAAAAAAAAAAATGGCATTAACTATAATGCTAATGCCACCACAACTCCAGTTACAAGCCAGGCTCCGAGTACTTGGACTACTTGGCCACTTTGAACGAAGACCACCACCGACTCTCCTCCTACAAGCACTTCACCTTCGAGCCCTTCAACCACTATACCAAGTATCTTTCTCACCAATCTTTTGCTACACAATACACCGCTATTCTTATTATTTTTTATTGTTTTCATTATTTTTTATTGTTATTATTGTTATGGCAGATCGACTGATGCTCCCAAGTATGAAACCATCTACCCCTACGCTGGTGGTCTGTGTGTGTGTGTGTGTTTGTGTTATTTTTGTTTGTTTGAGTGTGTATTTCCATGTGCATTCATGCCTGTATGCAACCTACACCAACCACCCACTTCAACCTTCAGACTCCAACCACTTGTACCCTCCCCTTGAGGACACTGATTCACTCAGTGCTGACTCATCCATCTCTAATACGTCCTCACCAGGAGCCTCCCCATTGGTCCGTGTGCTGTCAGCCCTATAAATATTATTATTATTATTACTATTAGTTATTATTATTATTATTCACACAGACAAGCTCAAAGAACCGCAAAAAAGTGCAGGACTTCCTCAACGATACTGAGCATGCGCTGCAGGGTGGGTGGGTGTTGTGGGTACTTGTGGTAAGGTAGTGAATGGTGGTGTGGGTACTTGTGGTAAAGTAGTGAATGGTGGTGTGGGTACTTGTGGTAAGGTAGTGAATGGTGGTGTGGGTACTTGTGGTAAGGTAGTGAATGATGGTGTGGGTACTTGTGGTAAGGTAGTGAATGGTGGTGTGGGTACTTGTGGTAAGTTAGTGAATGGTGGTAAGGTAGTGAATGGTGGTGTGGGTACTTGTGGTAAGGTAGTGAATGGTGGTGTGGGTACTTGTGGTAAGGTAGTGAATGGTGGTGGGGGTGGTTGAATTGATTAATGGTAGTCACTTGGTGGATAATCAAATGTGATAAACATGCCAAACAAACTCGCCCTTCAGACCACTTCTTCAAAGGAGTCCTTCTCTCCACTGCCTCCAAAACACATAACTTCAAGTGATCTTTTGTTTCACTATCATTACGTCATTAATACGTCATCATACAAACTGAGTAATAATATAATACTGAGCGATAATACATACAGACGTCTAAAGGCGCCATCAAGATGTTTGGAGTGCAACTCTTATGTGTACTTCAACGGGGCTGAGTGCGAAAAGGTCTGCTAGTCTGTTGTTGTTTACATTATTATGTTTATTGTTTACTTTATTATTTTTATTATTAACTTGTTCATCATCACCACCCCACTCACAAACACACAGTGTGGCCTGGCTAGCCACCGGAAGTGTTTGGAAGTGTTGAGGACCCCTTGTGGTGACCACTCATGCAACCACCACCTCCTCCTTCTTTCTGTGCCTCCCCTCATCACCACATGCATTCAACACATCGAAAAATCTGGCCTACTCATCAAGGTGTCATGTGATGTGGTTGTGATGATGATTGTTGTAATAAGAAAAATAAAATAAATACTAATGTTGTGTTACAGGGCTTGTACAGGCTGTCTTCAGTGAAGTCCAAGGTTGAGTCGGTGAGTATCATTACTGTCATCATCATCCATCACATCACAACATCTCCTACCTCACGACCCCATCCAACACACACACACACACACACACACAAAGGTATGTCAAGATTTTGACTCAAGCGAGCCAGTGGACCTCTCCAATGAGAACCCCAATGTGCTTGCCAATGTGCTCAAGTTGTACCTCAGAAAGGTTGATGATCTGAATAACAATATTAAAATGACAATTATGAAATAATAATAATAATAATAATAATAATAAAATCAATAATGAAAACAGTACATAAACTAGATGCATAATTTTACTGATCACAGCTTCCCAATCCCCTTCTCACCTTTAAGCTCTATTCCACCTTCATCGACATCGCCAAGGTGTGTATCATCATATCTCACCACATACACGCCTATAAGCATGCAAACACGCAAAAACATGCAAGTATACACACACACACAGCAAGCGGAAGAAGGAACAGAAGAGACGAGAGAAAGGCTCAAAGTGGCGCTAAGGAGCCTGCCTGGAGGCCACTACGACACGTGTGCAGTGCTCTTCACCCATCTTTACAAAGTGGCAGGCCACTCGGAAGCCAATCAGATGAACGAATGCAACCTGGGAATTGTGTTTGGGCCCACCCTTCTCAGATCCAAGTCTGTGTATATGTGTGGCAGGGGGGAGGAAGGTTTGTTGCGTTAGGGGTAGATCTAAATTTATTATTATTATTATTAGTTATACTAATCAATATGAAACTTCATTTTTTTTCTTAATATTGTTGTTTGGTCCCCCAGAGACTCAGTGAGCATGGCAAACCTTTTGGATACTCCTTTCCAGTGTAGGTGTGTCGAGCTGATTCTGTGTCACGCTCAGGTGGGTGTGTGGGGAAGAGTGAGGAATCTGGTGGTCGATGGATGTCATTTTCATTTGTGACTGCTCACTATTTCACCCTGCCACACAACCTTCCCTCTCCACCACACAGTACTTGTTCGACATAAAAGAAACACACAAGCTACCGACTCTTAGTCGATCTCTCTCCGAACGAGTCGAAAGTTAGCCTTCTATATTTTTTTAGAGCCACGAATCGATTTGAATTTGGCTTTAATTCCATTAACTTTTTCATTTCAGACGCATCTTCACCTTTTCGGTTACATTCATTTTACATATTTTCAATTGATTATATTAACTTTCAATAATTTGTTGATTCCTTCCAGAGAAAAAGATGCCCCAAAAAGCCCCAAGGTTTGAAAATTCTCGCCTCATTATTCCACCATAATTCATGCTCTTACCCCCCAGACCCCTCCAACCACTACTCTCTCGACAGAAGCAGACTCCAAGGGCATGCAAACTACCACTTCCGTTGGAAACCTTTCCACTTCAGCTACCAGCAAGCCCAAAGCTCTTTCTATCGCCGTAGCCAAAGGAGAATTCTTCTCAAGCCCTCCAGCTGCGTCAGGGCTTCAACGCAAGTACTTTCCTCCGGCTTCCGGTTCCACCATTTCGACCCCTGCAACCATCAAATCAGTCTCACCATCCCCCCCTCCACCAATCAAATCTATATCAAGTCTTTCCCCAGCCAACACCACCCTACCCACAAGCACCCCACTCTCCAGAACGTCCCCCTCTGCCACTATCTCTCTTTACTCCACTTCACAACAAGCAAATTCAAAACAAGTGCCCCAAAAACCACCCCCTCCCAAGACCAAGAATGATGCAGACAACACCCCCCATGCAAGCAACCAATGAGAAGCTAGCTTCACCGATTGTACATTTTATCAGTGCCTCAACATTTGTACCAAACACCGCCATACCATTCTCTTTCGTTTACATAACTTTTAGACTTTCAATACTCGTTTTTCTATCATCATATCATCATCATTATAACCAACATATCATCATCATCACCACTACCATGTCATCATCACCTCATCATGATCACGTGGTATTTATTATGGCGACCATGATGCCAGCATAATCAGCTTGATATTTAGTGACGTCAGAATATACTTGATGAAATTCAAAATCGTTTAAATAAAAAAATCTAAAATAACAACAAAATAAAAGCAAAATTTAAAAAAAATAAAAATTATGAATAAATAATGAATATATGAGGATCAAGTCTGGTGCAGTCTGAAGTTGACAGCGGCCATGAAGAGGGGGTAGGAGGAGGAGGAGGAGGAGGAGGAGGTGATGTGCTTGTCGATCAGGTCTCTGAAATTCTCTTTTAGATATTCGTTCAATATCAACTGGAGGTCTCCTTCTTTTGTTTCCTGTGTGGGTTTGTGTGTGTGTGAATGGTTGGCTGAAGATTGGTTGATCTTCAGACCAGCAAAGAGAGATTAGAATAACATCAATAAAGAGATGATAACGACCTCGAAGATAAAGCAGTGATCAGGTTCCTGACTCATGTTGTTGGTCACCTTGTACTTCCGTTTCGCTACCTGATGATGGTGCATCAACATTTGTGACAGCATTTCATTAAGCCACACACCTACATCTCAACGCCCAACGCCACCCACCCTCTCGATACGGTAGCCCAGAAGAGCACTAATGAGCCTCTTGAATCCATCTGAGACCTCCTCATAATTCTCTGTCAACCTCTTCATCATCAACTCATGGCTCTGTAGTTGCTGTTTCAGCTCTGTGGGTGTTTGAAGAGGTTGTCATTTTTTCTGCAACTTCAACCTACCACTCTCTCGTCTAATTACTTATACCTCCCAAACAAACCATTCTCTCTACCCACACCCATCCCCACATCCTTTCTACACCCACCCAAGTCCATCCCATCCCCACATCCTCTCTACACCCACACCACCACATACTAAGCTGCTCTTCCACTGTCCCTATAGAGGCTATCATCTTGCTAGATCTGACAGTCAAGTCTTCAGAACCTTCCTTAGCCAGCTGCCATGTGGGTTTGTGAGCATTGAAACATTTGGCGAGATGACATGGTGGTTGAAGAATGGTTGATGAAAAACATTGACAAAAAATATTTAACCATTTAAAAAAATTGCGCATAAACAAAAAAACTGAACCACCAAGAGTAATATAAACCTTGAGCTTGGTCTTGAGCAGTTGGTTCTCTTGCCTGAGAGACTGACATTCCACCACTACAGACCTGCGTTTCTGAGAGTTGTAATAAGATGTATATGCCATAGCAGAGACTGCAAAACACCGTATCTAACCTGGGTGAAAGGGTTGTCCAATACTGTAATCACCTTGGTCGTGCAGGGATCATACAAGCCCTGTGTGTGTGTGAGTTAAAGTCACGGATTTGTAAAAAAGCTCACAATTTAAATGACTCTATATGAGTCTCAGATTTGGGTAGCAGGATATTTTTTACAGCATAGCACTCTACCATCCCACCACCCACCATTCTTTTGCTTCTCGAGGCCTCATAAGCAAGTGCTTTTTTTTCACTTTCTAATTGGCTGATTTTAGTTCTGTGAATATATAATGAGGTGTGAATAGATAATGAGGATGGCCAAAACATGAAGGTCATCCCACCTTAGGACTTGAATCCAGCCCCAACACCACCCTTGCATACTAACTTTAGGGCTTCTACATCAACTGAAGAAGAGGAAGATGATGGTGGTGGTTGTTGTGTGGTAAATGTGGCTTTTTGTAACCTCTCCTCCAACTATTTATTAATCGATCTCATGAGATTTCATCATTACCACCATCATCATCATTCCAATATCACCATCATCATCATCATCATCATATCCTCTCCACCATCACCCACTTCTTCAACTCTAGTTTGCAACTTGGCACATGTTTGTTCTTGTGACGTCACATGACTCTCTAACCTTTTCTGTAGTGGCATCATTATCATTACTTTATTGATATCATCCTCCTCCTCATAACCACCACATCATTATCATTATCACCACATCATCATCATTATCATCATCACCACATCACCCTCATTATCATCATCACCACATCACCCTCATTATCATCATCATCTTCTTCAACACACCTTTATCTCTTCCAGCATTTCAACTTTACCCACCATCACCTGTGGAAATTTTATTATTATTATCACTTTTACTTTTATTTTTACTATTATCACCTGAGGCAGATCTCCAAATGACAGGTTTGAATCAATGTACATCTTGTACTTGTCTCTTTCCTGGCAATAATAATAATAATAATAATCATAAATTCCAAAAATGATAAAGCTATATAATGAGAACAATATTAAAAATAAAAATAATAATAACAGGGCTTCCAGACCACAGTGAGGAGGGACACTTTATTGTCGATGTTGTGCAGCTTATTCTTCAGCAGATGGTTGTCATGGCGACGAGTGCTGACGTCATCGGTGAGTCTGTCCACTTCCCTACTCAACCTCTCCACATCAGCTTCCGCCGTCTTCAACCTGTCAAGAGTGCTTCCTCATGTTTGCGTCAAAATAATAATAACAATAATAATATTGAGTTCTAATAATAAAAGGAAATAATAATAAAGATATTGAAACAGCACTGACCTTCCCTCAACATCGCCTTTACACACGCTCAAGTATTGGCACTCTGTCCTCAACTTTTGGACCAGGGTCACCACCTCCGAACCCGAGCTGAGGAGGTGTGATGGTGAAGAAAATGAGATTAAACACAAGAATAAGTAGAAATAAAAAAAATAATAAATCATAATAATAACGGAAATAGAAATTATAACCATAGAAACAATAACAATAATAGGAATAATAAAAGCAATAGAGCACTTGACATTGGGGATTTTGTGCACCATCTCCTCATACTCCTCCAAGCTCTTCCTGAGCTTCTGAACAGCCATAATAATAATAATAATAATAATAATAATAATAATGAAAAATCATTTTTTTATTATCAACCTTATTCTCTTCTTCAACTGCTTCCATATTTTTATTCCTGTTTGCCAGTCTGAACAATTGTTACTGACATTATTGCAAATATTATCACTATTATTGGTATTATTAAAAATCATATTATTATTATTATTAAAATCTTTTATTATTCTTATTATTATGACCGGTGCAGCTTGGCTTCATAAGAATTGACTTTTTCATGCAAAAGTGTGTCATTTTGTCTCATCATTCTGTTCAAAACAATAATAATAATCATCATATGAATAACAAAAGCAAAAATAATAATCTACTTGAGGTAGTCAATCTCCCTCTGCAGCTTCTCAACTTGCCTCCCTTCATCAGACCTCTCCCTCCTGCTCTTGTCCATCTCCTGTTGCTGTGTGGGTAGATAGATAGATAGATAGATAGATAGATAGATAGATAGATAGATAGATAGATAGATACATTGAGCTGATGTTGCAGAAGACTGATACGATCTTGCATATCCTGCTTCTCATGTTGCCATGCTGTCCACTCGTCTGATTTGCTTCAATTTAATAATAAATTTGAAATAATAAATAAATGAATAATATATGATAATAGATATTAAATAATCCAAATAACAGAACTGACCTCTGCATAGATTGAATCTTCTTCCTCATCTCCTCCTTCTCCTCCCTCACTAAGACCCCCTCGCTTCTCAACCTGCCACACTCATCCACCAGCCCCATTCTCTCCATCCCCCATCTCTCTCTCTCCTGATGGTGGTTGATAGGTGAGTCACCATTTTTGTTTCATTTACTTGTTGAATGCATGGTGGATGGTTGGTGAACTATTATTACAAGCAGTGATGTCATTTATACTCCAACATACCTCCTCATACTTGAGGTCCTTCTCAAGACTCTGTTTAGAGAACTCCATTTGTTTCGACTTCAATTGTGAACTCAAACCAGATATTTGATCTTTCATGCACCCATTTTCTTCCATTAATCCTTGGCACTTCTGCACCAACCTCCCTGCTTCAACCCTCTCATCCTCATCTTTCTTTTTCTCAATCTTCATCACCATTACAACATTTATTGATAGTTTAAAAATAAAGAGTGCAACATGTTATATTATTTCATGCTCAACTTTCAACATTAGATAAAAAAGCATATTTAAGAACCACCTTATGGCAAGACTTGAGTTTGTCAATCTCCTGTCTATGTTTGATCACCTGCTCCGCCATTTCGTCCTTCAAAAACTTTAACTTCAACTCCAAATCTGATATCTTGCTTTTCAACGTTATCAATTCTGAAGCCATCTTCACATCCATCCTTTTGCGTTGCCAGTCATCTTCTAACAATTTTTTTCAACTTATTTAAATTCTTTATTGATATTTATTTATATATATATATTATATTCATTTGTTTTTAGTGACAATATTTTTTTCAAAGTAGCTTTTGTTTCAAGACATATTACAACAAAATAAATAAAGTTTTTAAAAACCTTCGTCATTTTCTCTTTTTCTTTTTTTTTCATCTATATTCTTATAAAAATTCCTTTCAATTTCTAGAATAGCAGTATTTTCTTCCCGGGCCATATTACAAACACGCCAAAATTTAAATGTTATTAGCTTCAGTCTCACTTTTCACAATTCAAAAAAAAATTTTTTACATTTATTAAAAACTTCAATAATCCAAAAAAAAATTTATTAAAACTTTTAAATAAATTCAAACATTCACCTATGCATACCTACCACAATCCGGATCTTATTGTCGCATTGAAATTGTCAACAACTATCTAGATTTGTCATTTTATTTCCAAAAGTGAGTTTTTTGGTCTTTGATGTTACGTTTTTTTGTAATTCAAAGGATTTTTTGTTTATCTTAAGAGCCCCATAAGTTTTGACTTTTTATCAATTAGTTAAAGGAAGTTGAAGATGATTTCGATATTACAAAATGTTTGATGAATATTTATTAGATTAATTATTTTCTCAAATTAATCAATTGGATATTTTAATTGTGTCTATTTAATTATTCAGAATACATATTTTACATTCTTGTCTCCGTCCTCGTCATTTGCATTGCTAATAGGAAATAACTTACTAATCAAATCAATTCGCTATCAAAATACCGCTCTATTCAGATTTTATGTGTAGAAAATTCTTTGTTACAAACCGACAAACTATTAATACAATTTAAACTTAAATTTTGAGAATTTAATTTGCGCAGACATAAAATAATGTCGAAAGCAAAGACATCAAAGGGAGTAAAGAAGAGGGCCCAGAGAGCCACTTCTAACATCTTTGCCATGTTTGACAAGGTATCACCATCATTCTTTTCTTTTATCAATCAAAATAGTGTTTGATTGAACAAAAATTTTTGTTTTATAATTCAATAAGTGATCTAAAATAAAAATTCAATATCAACATAACAGGCTCAGATGCAGGAATTCAAGGAAGCCTTCAACCTTTTCGACCAAAATCAAGATGGCTTCATTGACAAGGAAGACCTGCACGACATGCTAGCTTCTCTAGGTTCAATCTATACTCACTTATAACCACAATGATCATCACACTTACAACCACTAAACCCACACAACCTGCCCACCCTCAAGGCAAGGCCCCCACAGATATGGAGTTGGATGCTATGATGTGTGAGGCCCCAGGCCCCATGAACTTCACCATGTTTCTCACTATGTTTTGTGAGAAACTCATTGGAACTGATCCCGAAGAAGTCATAAGGAATGCCTTCGCCTGCTTTGATGAGGATAATAAAGGTGAATTTGTGAGATAATTTGGGTTATTTTCTATTGATGTTCTGTTTATTAATGTTTCTGTTTGAGTTTGTGTGTGTATATCACGACACACCATCCACCTACCTCACACAGGCTACATAAATGAGGATCGTCTTAAAGACCTTCTCATGTCAATGGGAGATCGCTTCACTGAGGAGGAGGTGAGGTTTTTTTTCAAATCATGTAACCTCAGTGACAACACTCACAACAGGGATGTTGTAATATCTGTATAAACACCCAGGTGGACAAGATGTACAGGGAGGCCCCAATAAGGGATGGAAACTTTGACTACGTGGAGTTCACTCGCATCCTCAAACATGGAAAGAAAGATGACCAATGATGAAGCATTATGACTCACCATGTGCCAGTTTCATTCTTTGTGCTTTTTAGATTCCACCCACCCACCTATTCATTGAGCAATTCATCCACTTATTCATGCAATCATTCATTCTCACTGCCATTCCGTTGTTAGACCAAATTATTTTCATAAGATCGTTTTATTTTGAATTAAAGACGTCGAATTTTTTATTAAAAGAAAATAAAATATCAAGACTTTATTTGAGAAATACTACAAATAGTAATGATAAGGTGAATAAACTATGGCGGAGAAACACTGCATGATTTACAAGACACCATGTTATGTACAAAATAAACTAACAATGATTCTTCAGGTTAAATAAATTGAATCCAATCGCCTTGCAGGTAGGGGGCAGAACAAGGTGTAGAATATGATAAGAATAAAACATACAAACTTAAATGGTGAATACATGATCAGTCTTCAACTCAAAAGTAAGCAATTTGGTGTGTACAAAAGGTAAGAAAGAAGGTGTGTGAGAGAGGGCACTTCAAGAGAAGGCAGTGTGTTGTGAAGGTGGCTGGCACCAGGGGTGGAAGGGATTTAGCACCATGATTATGGAGGGAAGGATTTGTGTTGTTGTGTAGCTTGCGATGGGGGTAGTAGTTGTTGTTGCAGAAGATGGTGTGATGGTTGTTGTTGTATTAGTTGTTGTTGTTGTAATATTTGTTGTGGTTGTTGTATTAATTGTTGAGATTGTTGTTGTAGTAGTTGTGATTGTTGTTGAGGAGGCATCAAGTGATGGTGTTGTTGTGTTGGCATCAACTGTTGTTGCTGTATGAATTGTGACTGATGCATCATTTTTTGTGTTTGTTGGATGTACTGTTGCTGAGAAACCATATGCTGCATCATGTGTTGTTTTTGTTGTTGATTTGACGTAATCATCTGTTGTTGTGATGTCATTTCAGGCATGTTTTGGAACTGTTGTAGATGTTGTTGTGGTTGTTGTTGGAATGGATATGAGTTGTTGTTTTGAGGAATCATTTTGTGTTGCATCATCAAGCGTTGACGATATTGTTGTTGGTTGAAGTGGCCATATTGGTTGTGTTTATTGTTCTGCCTTCCTTGTTGCATCATGATGTACTGTTGTTGTTGATATTGTTGCTGTTGTTGTAGGTAGAGAAGTCGTTGTTTGTTGGGTGAGGAGTAGTTGGGTGGAAATGGAACCTCAGGTCGAAGGTGGGATGGTGAATACATTTGTGGTGAAGGTATGTGTTCTGGAAGGTGGTTGAGGTTCTTGGTGGGAGAAGGGAACATGCCCTGGTAGAAGTTGTCAGAGATATTGTTGGGGGCTTGTATCTCAAATGACTGCATGGGGGACGTTTCTGGAAAATGTTGTTGCCTCATCTGCTGCGGAGACTGTTGCTGCATCAAATGTGGTGACTGCTGCATTAGTTGAGAGTCAAGCTGAGTTCTGGAGAAGTTCTTTTGGGGGGTGATCATCTGCCTCATGACGTCAGCATCAGCCACTTCACTCATCATGTTGGCAGACTTGTGAGCAGGTGAGGGAGTAGGGTTCTTGTTGTTGTCAGCCTCTCCCTCATCAGCAATAGCTGACACAGGTGAAGGATGGTGCCTCATGTTCTGAATCCTTCTCCTCACCATCAAGTCATGCTGCAGACGTTCATTAGTCCTTTTCTGCTCCAGTCGACGTCTGATCTGGTCACACCGAGGCACAAAACAACGACCAACCTCTCTACAGTTTCTTGCATGCATCAGACACAACCTCTTTATTTGGGAACACACTCCACAAGCCGCTTTGCCTGCACACTTGTTCATGTGGGCAATCAGTTGTTTCATGCGCAGACAACTTCCCATGCGACAGTTTCCATTGCGACAAGAGGAAGCGTGTAGGAGAGCATGTTCATACTTTTGCAAGGATGTCTTTCTGCCCTCTCCTTCCCCTCGCCCATCTAGACCCAGGCCCACCTTGGTCATCTTGTGGGGGTGTTTGACTTGAGGGTAGCAACTGAGACACAAGTCATAATCTCCACACTGTTCACAATGGTATCGAGTCTCCACGGATGCCTTGCACCGATGGCATGCAGACGACAATGATGACTCACTCATCTGGCCATGCAACTCACACAACATCACCATGGTGGAGTACTTGGCTCGTCTCAACGAAGAGAATTCCAAGTGGCGCTCCCTGCACAGGGTCAAGAAGGCATCTCTGCCATCCATCAGGTCAGTGTTCATGGGAGGGTCTGGGTCGACGATGGGAAGAAGAGAGGATGGGGTGGTGCATGGTGGGTGCTGATGCTGGTTGTGAGGGTACACGTCATTCTGCAGGTGGACCACAAAGAACACTTCCTTGTACTTCTCCATGTTGCCCATCAGCTTGAGGAGTAGGTCAGAGTGGGAGGATGAAGATGCCTGGGTCCTGTTTTTGGGTCGCTTCTTAGAGTTCTTTTTGGGAGGCTTGCGTTTGTCAGAGGGCGCAGGTTTAGAGAGAAGGGAGTCCTCATCTACATCCTCCTCCCCCTCCTCCCTAGCTCGAACTTCTGAGATCATCTCTTCAAGAATGGTTGGCCAAAAATCTCCTTCAAAGTACGGCAGTCCTGCCAGGCATTCCAACCCTCCATCGACTGCATCTTGCAGAATATCCTGTAATGAGTGATATAATTAGACATCTGCAACAACACTACACCACCTCAACCCACCTTGTACTCCACAACCACCCTCTCATCAACAGCCCGATCAAGCATACGTCTGTACCACTCCTGCAGTCGTTTGGGCTTGGGGATCTTCTGTTCGGAAGGGTGGCAGTGGAAAATGTAGTCATCACCCTCTGAAGGAGGACAGGCCCAGATGTGGGCCGTCAGAAACCTGTGGTGTTGTATGTTGTGCATCACATGTCCACATCTGATATTCATCATTGATAAACCAACCCGAGAGAGCGAGCATAATGCAGGTAGGAGAGAAGGATCTCGTGGTAGACTGCAGTTCGGTGTTGCCGAGGTTGAAAAACATTTACACTGTCCAGGTATGCAATGTACAAGCGCCTGTAGATCAAGATGGGTTCATACCATCCACTAAAACATGGCTTCATACAACCCCCACCAGCTACTACAACACATACAAGAAGCACATACCGGTGGTTAGGAGGGGGGCACTCTGAAGGGTACTCTTGCACATGCATGCCAAAGAAACACACCTCTGTTCCTCCGATCTCCACAAAAGCAAACACTGTCTTCACCTTGTATGATAGGCTGTTGTGGCAACAGTCCTGTTGGGGTGGTGGTGAGTAAGGTTAGTGATGGTGGGTTATTTAAATTGATGCCTCACCTTGAATCGACTCTTCACTTGCTTTCCGACCTCCAGGGTCCTGTTGACACTAGATAACACCCGGATAGCCACCTGATGCCATATCATCATGATACCATTATGTATCAGTGGGTGGTGGTTTGAAGGTTCTCTATTGATTTCATCACATCCCCCATCACTACCCACCCACAACACCACCACATACACTCCTTACACACCTACCACACACACACACACACACACACACACACACACACACACACACACACACAAACTGACAGGGATGCCAAGCTTCTCAGGGTTGACAGGTTGTCTGAAGGGCAGGGACTCGGGCACTTGGTTCCACAACTTATCCAACACTGGGTTGAACACTGACACCAGATCTGCACTGTCCACATGCTCTGGTGGTCATGACGTAGTGTAACTATAGATGCAGGGATATAATGGATATCAAATGCCATTCATATATCCACAAATGGCGTCTAAATACGGTGGAGTGGTCTGAGCAACACCACTGCACTAAACCTCAATACTAAAGGCTGGTCTCATTATAACACGCGTGCCATTGTAGCACCGTGTATAATGAGGATGAACTTTATTATAATTATTCTATATTTAAACAACAAACTTTTGTGGTCGTTGGTGTCAACCACTTCATGCTTGATTTCGATCTTTTCATCCTTCACCACTCCCCACAAATCCTCGCCATAATCATTCTTCTCCTTCTTTATGATTATATTTGTACCAGGCTCACTCTTTATATTCTTTATCTGGTTATTATTATCATCCACACTCTTGCCCTTGATGCTAAGCTTATTTTGGGGTGTGGACTGTTTACTGGGTGATGATGGAGTGTTGTCGGGTGTCAGTAACTGTGACAAAGTTTCCTTCAGTACCTTCGAGGTGGGTGGTGCTGACGCTAATGACCCCGATGACGTAGGCGTCAGTAATGACGTCAGAGACGTTTGATTGGAGGCTATGATGATGGGTGACGAGAAGAACAATGAGGAAGAAGATGGAGGTGGTAATGATAATGATGATTGCAAGTTGGGTGGCAAGTCTTGGGAAAGTACGTTGTATAGCATGCTTGAGTCGTTAGTTGAAGTGTTTGTGTTGATGTTGTCTACGTTGTTATTATTCATGTTATTAAAGTTATTATTAATGCTGTTGAGACTATTTTTGTTGATGAAGTTGAGGCTAGCGATATTGTCGTCACTAATACCAATGTCACTATTATTTATATTATTATTTGTGTTATTATTATTGATACTGTTCATGCTACTATTATTGATATTATTTATGTTGTTATCAATATTACTCATGTTGATGTTGCTATTAAAATTGTTGAAAGCACCAGGGGGAATATTATTTGAAGATTGCACCACACCTGTGTATTTTTGTGTGTTTGTGATAATATTGATACATATAGATAACTACTTATACACATACAAACCTGAAAACAAGGAATCGGAAGTGAAGATATTTTGGTTGCTGGATGGAGATAGAGCCCCTTCAATGGGATTGGGAAGCAGTAGAGATGAAGATACTGAAGAGGAAGATGGTGGAAGTGATGATGGGTGGATGAATTCATTGGAGGCATGGTGTGGTTTGTTTAGAGGTGTGTTGTTGAGTTGGTTGATCAGCTCGATGTTTTGGTTGGGCTGGAGGAAGGGTGCATGCATGTAGTTTTTGTAGATCTTCTGTGCCAGAATGTCATAGTACTTTTGCTGTAAAGGGTTTAGTAGATATGCACATTGGTTGTCAAGTGGCGTCAGTGGAGTTATCTTTTTAGAATTTATAAAACAATACCACACATCCCACTATCCATGCTGTTAACACCAATTAAAACTGGCATATATTCACCCCCTCAGTCAAGCATGCACCACCACCCACCATACTGTCAGCACACTGGAAGGTTTCTGACTCAATACGTCGAGCAATGTTCAACATGTGTTTGAAGTTTTTCAGGACTGGATTCTTGCACTTCACCATCACCCTTATACTGCTCATCATGTAATGAGTGATAGATGGATGGAGGGTAAATAGATGGATGGATGATATATTGATGGATGGATGATATATAGATGGATGGATGATATATAGATGGATGGTACATGGTAAGATAGTTGAATGAGTGACTCACAGCTGCTTTATGAGATGGACTCGTTTATCATTTGTGACGTTCTTGTGCCATTCCTTTTTCACAACATTGTTGTTGTTGAAAAAATTGTTGATATCGTTACTTGTTGTGTTGTTGTTCAACTGATTATTGTTGGTGTTGTTGATCTGATTAATATTGTTGTTGTTTGTAGTAAGGTCATTGTCTATAGTATTGTTATTAGTGTTGTTTTTGTTGACTGGTATGTTGTTATTGAAGAGATTGTTGATATTGTTGATTGTTATATTGTTGTTTATAGATGCATTGTTGTTGAATGTGCCTATATTGTTGTTGAATGTTGTGATATTATTATTAAATGTGTTGGATTTAAAACCATGATCAACTGGAAGGTTGATATTGTTGTTGACTGTGAGGTTGTTGTTGTTGTTGTTGATGGTAATGTTGACATTATTATCCTTGGAGGAGCCACAGCTATTCAACTGTACAGAGTTGTTCTTCCTTAGAGGACCACAAAATGCACAGTTGGCATTTGTGCACTTCTTGCGGTGGTTCACCAGTTGGCGAAAGAAACAACAGTTGGGTACTGTGGGTGGTGTTGGTTGGGGTGGGTGTGCTTGTCAGTTGTTTGTGTTGAGAACTAATATAGATGATGATGATGGTGGTTATAGTGTTGATACAAAATGAATAGAAAAACTGACAGTTGAAAAAAAAATAATTAAATGACATAAAAATTGATGATAAAAAAGGAACAAACCCTTGCATTCTTTGCCCCGGGTGCACATGGTGGAATGGTCAAGAATGGAGAGGAAGTTGGAACAGTGAGGATAGTTGCACAATGAAGACTGTCCAGTCAACCACTTTTGGCGACATTTCGTCACGTGGTCCAACATGCCAAAGTACCTCTGTATTTTTCTTATAGTTTCATTTGGATTGTTGGTGCTCGGGATGCTTGGGTTGGTGGTAGGTATTGGGAGGGGTGGTCGAGGGGGTTGGTTGGGGAAGTGGTTGATGTGAGACAAGTTGTTGTTGTTGTAGATGTTTTGAGAGTTGAAGGAGTTTTGAGGGATGTTGTCAAAGTTGTTGGAGGATGGTGTGTTGTTGTTTATGTTGTTGATTATCATCATGTTGTTGTTATTTGACATATTGGCATTGTTGTTTATCATGTTCAGATTATTGTTGTTGATCATACTAAGATTGTTGTCAACCATAATTTGGTTGTTGTCAACCATACTTGAATTGTTGTCAACCATACTTGGGTTGTTGTTGACCATATTTTGGTTGTTGTTGACCATAGTTGGATTGTTGACAATAGATGGGTTTACTATGGCATTATTGTTGAGGTTGTTGTTGAAAAAATTAGGATTACTGATATTACTATTGATGACCATATTATTTTTTTTGTTTATGCTGTTATTAGTGTTGTTGATATTATTACTGTTTATGATATTGTTGTTGTTTATTATACTATTATTGTTGATAATATTGTTGGATAAGTTGTTGTTGGCTTGAAAGTTGAATGTTGTTTCTTGACTGTTGGGTATGAAATGCTGGAATTGTTGAGAAACTTTTGAAAAAGAAACATCGGTGGCTTTGTTGACTGTGCCATCATAATTATTTACATTCAATAATTTTTGAAAAGTTGGCGAAAACATTGACTGGCTGTTGTTGAAGGAGTTGTCAACAAATTTGTTGTCAAAATTTGTTGAGTTGTTTTTGAGGCTTCCATCATTCAATATATTTCTGTTGAAGCTTGTTTCAGCAAAACTGTTGTTGTTTGTTAAACTTGTAGGAACTGGCGAGTGAATGATGGGGTTGGATAACTCGTCAGGAAGAGAAAAGTTAATGTTTTCGATTAGATTTAAGTCTGTGTGATTATAAAGTTGGTTTATAAATTCAAATTTAAATGAAACTTATTGAGTTTTATAATGTTATATTTTAGATTTTCATACAAACAAGAAAGCGAGTTCAAATATGCAGAGAACATAAAAGAACACAATCTTTAGAATGCAGAAATGACTGCGAGAAATGAAGGCATGGAAGAAATGAGTACAAAAAAGAGAATGTTACCATAGTTGGGATCAGGCTTGGATCTTTTGGGACTGGGTCCATCAGCAGTAACGGGCCTAATCATCTTCATCCGACCATTTCTTTACTCAATTCAAAATAACTACACCGAGTATTAAGTATCCCAAACAATATTATCCAGTTATGTTTCTCAGAGATGTTTTTAAAATACTTATCTACAACAAAACAAGAAAATTCATAATATATTTTTACTTTGTTAATTACATTTCTGTTCAAATGATTATGCCCGTTTCAACTAAAAATTTAACAGCTAAGCACCCAAAGAAGATTAAAAATTACAGAAACTAAGCAAAACGTAAAAAATTATTGATATGAATTTAACTTATCAGTTCCTAATTTAAAATGGCGACGTGCCATGGTAAACTTTCCGGTCACGTGAATGCAATCTTATTGGATGAGAGCAAGTTCATAAATATTCATAAGCCAATTATTATTATTATGACAGTGGGAGCTTTAAAAATACACTACAAAAACAATTTTGAGCCAGATTTATAATTTAAAATAATTTCATATCCAAAATTTGTGATAACCAAAAGATTCTTATGTATCTCTCAAAAAAACTTTGAAAACTCTCAAAAATTACTATTTTTGAATATTTATTTTTTTAAATTATATTTCAAATGTTTTTTTTAACTTTTAATTTATCAAAACATTTCAAAATATATTAAACATGCTTTTAACAACCTTCTTCGTTTTTATCCTCAATATCGGTTAACTTTTTATTTCTTTTATTGTTTAAATGCTTTAAAATTGTTTTTTTTAAAGAAGCTTTGAAATCGCCCTCTGTACCATCTGACTATCGTATGTATTCACCACTATTGCATATAACATTACTCGTCTGTATATGACTAACTTATATGTATCATTAGTATCGCGTTTTTCACCATTACTTAAACCTGTGAACAAATGCAGGTTAAAATCATTTTTTTGAATGTAGAAAAATTTTAAATATAATAAAGTTTAGAAGAATAGTCTAAAAACAATTGTACAAAATAAGCATTTTACTTTGCATCAAAAAATACGAAACTTCACATCAGAATCATATTTACCACCAATAAACAAGCACTGACCCTTGAACAACCTAATTGTTCCACTAACCACAGACACGGATGTAGCCCGCTACAAAGACGTTTACAACAGTGATGCTGTACACGACGCTGAGTACTGCTTGAATCCTGGCCTCCACCTCTGCGCTGATTTTGCTCCTGACTTTCAGGAAGTTGGTGGTCTTTCTATGTTTTAAAATTTATTTTTTATATTAAGAAATTATTATTGTTGTACAGGTGTGGTTGATGGTGGATCTTTTGGAAACCTACTTCATCACCGAGACCTTTCTCACCATGAGGCTTTGTGAGTTCATTTATATAGAGTTCAATTACCTCAAAAAGTCTGTTCATATGACAGTTATCCGTTTATATAGCGGCTATTTTTATCAAAATGCAATTTTTTCTCCATTTAGCGTTATATAAATTCTTGAAATGTATTTCTCAAATACCCCAATAATAACTACTCGCCAGTCAAGAACACCCGAAGTCCCAAATTGATAGTACTTGCCTCAGAAGTCTGGGACCAGGTGACTAAACCCACCCTCTTCCCTCGTATGCTCTGCTCGCAGCTGCCCTTCGATGGTTCTGCCATACGGAATTATACGGTGCACTGTAACTCGACCATAGTCTGTTTTGTTTTTATCATCCTTGGTCATTACTTATACCAAAACTAGTATTAAGAAGCAATTGTTGCAATTCATATTATTTAATGGTCATAATTTGTTGTAAAAAAGATACATAGTGAGTGAAAGCAACTTTGGGGTGATGGTTTCTCGAACTTTCTATAGATACGATAGTCTATTTATACCAAACAAACCTAATGATGCTTTTAAAACCACTTCCTTTTATCTGATAATATTATTTGAAGTCTTTGGTGACATAGAACAAACAATTTTTCAGAAACCCTTTCGGTACGTTGGCCTTGTAGCCCCCGTTAACACTGAGCTTTATCTCTGTTACGTCAACGTCTCAGGATTCTGTTAGTCCTTGTGTTTTGGTGTGTGGTTTTAACTGATTTAATATAGTAATCATATGTGTTTTTATTTTTTCAATGTATTGAATGTGTACCATTTCAATAACGGATGAAGGAAATTCAAAATGAAAGCTCCAATGAGATCTTATCATAACCTATCTTCATCGCCTTATAGACTGTTTGTTGTCATGATGAGATTGATCGTTATATTTATCATTTTTCTATTTCAACAGTAGTGCACAAGTCAGAAGCTCACACTATGCGTGTGCTCATGACCGCCATTTTAATTTCTTCAACCTGCTATCTTCTACTCAATATTTCTTTATTTAAGTTGAGCTAATTAGTGAAACGACTTTTATACTTGATAAAACCTATTTGATAACAAAAAAATAAATTATTTGATAATTATAAATTATTTTTCAACAGTATTTTTGTGTCAAATATACAGATTGATTTAAAATTTAATCAAGCTTTGTATAGAAGTGGGGTATTAAAATAAGTTAGTACTATTTTCTCAGTCTTCATCTGAGTAGTTTTACTTTATTAACTATAATATCCAAGCCAATTCAAGTTACGCCATTTGAAATTCCCGCTTTCAAGTTTTGAACCAATTCAAGATTTATCAAGTTATTGAAAATCAAATAAATCGTGAAAATTTTCATTGGAAATGTAATAAAAGCGATGGTTTTTTCAGTTAATGACTAAATAAATTTTAATCATGTAATGTTTTATGTTATCGCTCACAATGTTTCGATTTGTGTGAAAATTTTCAATTTTATCTTATTTCTTGATCTCATTGTGCTGTTATAATAAATTTAAAATATTTTTAATCTTTAAGTGTGCCATGAACTGAACAAATGCAAGTCAGCAACTTTTAACTATCTCTCTACTCAATGTCTTATTTTCAAATAACATTTTTAATAACTTATTTTAAACAGAACGGGTCGTGGGGTTTAGCAGCGCGTAACAAATCACCATTCCATCGTCATCCGACTTTTTTCGCTTCTACCATGAAACTAACGACTCCCAAACTCTTTTGTATGTCTCGTTTGGGATGTCTTTACAGCATTCTTTTTGTTTCTGTCAGTTTTTCCATCGGTAATTTTGAAGTCTTTCCTTACCTGTATCCCAATACTTATTCATTTTATGCTCTTTTGCATAGAACTTTTGCGTTCTACCTTCTTATTTATTTCTTTTTGAATTTTTATTTATCATATGTAAATCATAGTTTTGCATCTCTTGAATTTATTTGTGCTGACCAGACATGCCCTCATAACCAGAATGATGACAACAACATTCAGCTTAAAACCTCTAACTGCAAGCACTATGACACCCTGTGTTTCCAATACCACACACAGACCCACCTCAAGTACACGCACATGTTTGCATACAATTTCTGTAACACCTGCAAGATCATCAAGCAGCCCAGAAGCCACCACTGTGTCATCTGCAACAGGTCTCCATCTTTGTTATCGTTCAAAATTTGAAATCACTATTGATTAAATACTGCACATACAGATGTGTGAATGTGCGTGAACACCACTGTTTTGTGTTAGGAACATGCATCGGGAGTCAGAACCTGCGATACTTCATGGGACTTCTTCTCTCACTTGCCATTGGGTCCTTCTACTCACTCACCCAAATCCTCCAGTACCTCTCCCTTTTCTACCCACATCCTTTCTCTATTTCTTCCCTCATCCACTACTTCCCTCCTTTCACCTTCTTTGAGGCACTCTTATCATACCAATCATGGCTCTTCTTTTTGTATGTCTTCATGTTGTACACTGGATTTGCAGCCTTCATCGGCTCCAGCTACTCCTTTGTGTACCATCTCTCACTCATCCTTCGAGGTGTGACATCACATGAGCATTTGACCAATCAGAAAGGGCCATCTCGGCCAGCCATGTTGAACTTCAAAGAGGTTTTTGGACACGGTTGGCAGATGGGACTGCTTTGTCCTCTTTTCTACAACAGACTCAATGGCAGCATCAAGGCTGTCTGAAACCACATATCCACTCACAAATGTGTGTCACGCTCACATGCATTTTTTTTTTGACTCATAATGTATTCATGCATGTTATGTGGTGCCAGTGGGTTTGTATGACATCATATAATGTTCCTCACAACCACCCATCAAATGATGTTAGTGTGTGTGTTATTAGAGATTTGTGCTTGTACCACTAGTATTTAAAGATCTCATTAGACTTCTCATCAGATTGATATGTTTGTTATCAGATTGATCTCAGTATCTTAGCTTGCTTCAGCATCACTTTGATCTCGGTATTTCTTTATCTTAGTCTTTGTTTTGCCTGAGTGATACTCGCCATTTTGTTATCATTATGAATTTGTTGCTTTTTCTATTATTTTTCATGAAAATATTATGACAATAATTATTATTTTTGATATATTATGATTTTCATTATTTTTTGTACATTGTTTTTTATCGTTCTTTTTCTCTAGTCAGTTTTTTGTGGTTGTGCTTCGGTGTTATAAATAGACTTTAATAAAATAGAAAATAAATTCGGTTAAAAAAAAATCCAATTATAAATATGGATCATGAAGAGTAGCTGAGTGCATCAAATATATGTACATCAACATCATCTTAGATTCTTATTATTTTTATTGTTTCCACTTGTTCTTATTATTCTTGATCCTGTAGCAGACGAACTCTTTATGGGCGATGTACTCGATCTTGTAGCATCCATGAGGAATATAACATTCTTGCTGGTCATTTATCAGCACGTCGCCTGTGGTCCTTCGTCTCCTTAGGTTCCTGTGATGTTGGTGTGTGGGGGATGTGAAGATCTGGTGATACTTTTTTGGGGAAGTATAGGTAGTGTTTGGAGGTGAAATTACGGTCAAGTGAAGATTATAACTGAGAAATGGTGGTACTATTATATAACCTCGGTAGAAAGGGTGGGTAGCAATTGTGTGAGTTATCGTGGATGAAGTGGTGGAGGTAGTGTTGTTTCTTCACCTCCTCCAGCACCTTCCTGCTTCCCACCACCCTCCCATCCTTTTCAACCCCTTCTCCACACTCCACTCCACCATTTTGTGATATTTTTTTATCGCTCACCACACTTTCATTCTCTTCACGACTTCTTTTATCGACCACTGAGTCATCATCATCATCTTCTTCTTCCTCCTCCTCATGCTTACTCACAGAGCTCACATAGTCGCCCCATTTATCACTATCTTTTTCGATATCGTCATTATTATTTGCTTTATTATTATTCCTGTCCTCACTACCAACATTACTACCCTCATCATCTTTGTCACTAACTATTTTACTTATCCTTATTCTCTTGTCACACCTCGTCTTCTCGTCGGTTGAACTCTTTCCGTTAGTGACATCACCATAGTTGCCATAGCGACTAATGAGTAAATCATCATCGCCATCCTCATCGTAGTCTTCGATCTCACTACGCACCACGCCATCTTTCTGCATGAGTCATCAACAATGAACATTATAACAATAATATGAAGATATATATGAAATATAAGCCAAATAATAACAGCGGAAACATTGAACAAAAAGAAAAATTAAAAAAGCACCAACGAAGGTGATCTTGAAGACATAGTCGTTTGCCAGTTTTTTGATACTCTGGTGCCTATAGTGGCTCTCATCCGCCATCTTGAATGCTTCATTGTTGACAACTTCACCATTGTTGTTGTTGCACAAGTATGTCTTCTCAAACAATTGCAACAACGTCTTGCAACTTTCGTCTGACGTCACTATCTGTAGCTGTGACGTTTCATTGTAATGATGATGATAACAAAAATAATGTGGAATGGCGTCAATGCAACCTCTCGTATGAAGAACTGCACGGCCCTGTTGATGGTGGAGATGAGCACCAAGATCCTGGTCTTGACGTCATGTTGGGAGAATGTGACGTCACATGTGAGTGATTTCTTGAACTGCTCTTCATTACACTCACCCTCCATCAGCCAAGAGGTGGTCAGTGAAAAGATGCTGTGTTCCGTCTTGCCACCTGGGTTGGCATAGTGGTGAGGAAGGGTGTGGTAGATGGAAGTGGTGTGGTGGATGGAAGGTGTGTGGTGGATGGAAGTGGTGTGGTGGATGGAAGGTGTGTATCGTGGTTGATGAATATGATGAAAAATGGATGAAGGTGGTGACTCACCTGGAGTGACGAAGGTTTTCTTGAGATTTTTGTTATTCAGAGTTTTTGATTTTTGAGTGTTTCCCTCATTATTTTTGGCCTCTTTGGCACCCTGTTTCTTGACCACCTTTTTCACCGCAGCAGACCTCTTATTTAACCTGCGTTTCCTCACTGTTGTTTGAGGTTTTTTCTTTTTCTGATCATCATCATTATCATTGCTATCGTTCTCATCCTCCTCTTCTTCATCATCTTCATCTCCTTTCTCAAGCTCGTCAGCAATCTTTTCAACTTCACTCAAACTTTCATACAGTTTATGGTGAAGGAACAAGATGTAATAAAATCTCGAGCCCTGGTACATCACTATTTCCTCACTAGGATTCACTTTTAACCTCATCTTCTTATACTTATTGACGGGTTCCTCTTCCGCAATGCTCCCACTCCTCCGTGGTCTGTTCACCGCCAAGCTGTAGGCCTCTTCTTTTGCAACTTTTTCCGTTTCCTTTTTTTTTTCTTCATCTATTTCCGTTTTAATCTTCTTTTTCACGCCATAATTGTTTTCATCAGCATCTTTTCCACCTTTGGCCGCACCACAACCCACGACCTTTCCACTATCATTATCAACAAAATCACCACCATCCTTAAAATCCTTATCATCATCCTTAGCAGTAGTAGCCTTACAACTATCATCGACTCGATTGCCACCACTACCACCACCTTTCTCACCATCACCACCACTATCTTTCTCTCTCTTCTCACCATCATCGTCTTTTTCACCCACACCAACACCACCATTCCCTCCATCAGCGACTAGCCTCTGCAACAGAGGAATGGTGCACAGGGCTACAATGAGAACACTCTTGTCCTTCAGACTGGCATGCTTCAGCAGGACCGCAGACACATGTTCT
Organism: Pterobdella sp. o SKG-2022; assembly: GCA_964035795.1. NCBI lineage: Eukaryota > Metazoa > Annelida > Clitellata > Hirudinida > Piscicolidae > Pterobdella > Pterobdella occidentalis. Next base: position 442,564 of record OZ038325.1, on the reverse strand, counting down.
AGAAGAAGTTGTTTGTTTTTTATGTTTTTGTTCCTTGATTTGTTGTTGAGGTTGTAGTTGAAGAGTTGTCCTCTCATCATATTCATTGGCCCGTATACCTTCTCTAACTGTTCAGACTGGTGTGGAATGGATAAACAAACAGATACATAGAGAGACAAAAGATGAAACATAAATAACGAGTGATAACAACACATGCAATCACATGAATCAGAACCCATCAAACCACACAACTCCATATAAAATGGAGCTCCAACCTCAGCTTGCATTGCCTCCATTTGGTTTATCACCACCTGTGTGAGTGATGATGACTCATCAATGTGGCAGTCAAATATAAATTCTGAAGAATTCTACAGACTAACAAACAGATAGAAGTCTACAGACATCCCCACATACATAAAAACGCATGTAGCCAGACATACATACAAACAGAATTGGTCAAACACAGACAGAGCCAACAGACCTTGGACTTGAGGGAGTTCTGACTGGTTTGTTTGAGGGAGGATAGTTCGCAGTTGTTCCACCTCTGTTGCTGTCTCACTAGCTGCTCCCTCCACACCTGTTGACGTCATTAGTGGTGGAAGGAAGGAAAGATGGGAAAAAAGAAAAAAAGAAGAAACTCCATCTGTCTACAAATCAACGAAAAAATGAATGAAACCCTCATGACCCACTGACCTCATTGAACCTCTTCCTCTCTTCCTTCCACTCATTCAACTTGAGCTTCATCCTCCTCAGAGCAATAGGCACACCAATGAAGGGTTTGGTCTTGAGGCCCTCGATGAAGTCATGGCATCGATCCCCATAGATCCTGAGGGTGGAGTGTGGTGGTATAACCTGATCTTGTTGAAATCAAAGAGCTTAATTTAAAAGTAATCAAAATAACAAAACCCCCATGTTATCTCTTCTAAGATAACTAACGTTTTATGATAAGGCTAAACACATCAAAAACTAAAGCTTTTGATTCTCAATAAATGTATAGATAAATTCCTCTTAATTGATGTTTTTCGTTAAAAAATAATCAAGCACTACCTTTCAATGGATCTTCGTTGCAACACTGCAGATGACCCTCCGAGGCAGTCATCCAATCGAAATTCAGAGATCTGGTCATGTGACATATTTTTCATTTTTTCGTTGACAGCTTGTAAGACGTCATAGGTGCTGGAAACGCTGTCAATCACGATGTCTAGCTGTGGTGGGCGGAGTTAGTGGTAGTAAAGGTGGAGTCAAAGTGGTTGATTTGAGATGGTCTCAAGAAATAATGTTTACAGTGGAGCATGAATGCAACAAACAAATGCGATTATTATCACCCAGTCATCCCACCTTTATCATTCAATACCCCACTCCAACCCCTTCCCTCCACCACCCACTCACCTCAAACCTGCCATCCTCACACTTATGCATAAACTCCTCGATGGAGCTCAACTTGCACACCCCAAGACTTTCCGAGGTGGAGATGCAGTCATTGGACCATAGAGGGAAGCACACCCAATCATCATTCAGCACCTCATTGCACAAGGCATCCCTGCCACTGCACCTCTCCTCCTGCTCACCCAGGTACCTGTAACTTGAACCCAGTTTGCAACTCGAGGAAAAGTCTGTGTGGGTTTTTGTATGGATGTGGAAGAACCAAAACAATAAATTAATTATAATAGTAGAAATAATAAAATGATATAAATATGAATGAGTCATGAGAAGAACTAGCTTACACTGACCTATTTCATACTTCTTATGGTCAACATGGCTGTCGAGAGGATGCTGTCTGTGCGACTTCAAACCCTGGTGCACTCTCAACTGCTTCCTCAACATCCTCCTCAGTTGAGAGAAGAGGAGGGGTGAACTACTGTGTTGAGGTGGTTATGAGGTGTGTATGCAGCACAAAGCTTTCATTACCAATGTAACATTTTTAAGTTTAAAAAACACCAATCTTTGAGCCATTAATTCTGTTATCAAAGGGGCATTGAAACACACAAGCACACAAGACGAACATGAAGGGACGGGCATAGTGGAGAAGTTGTAGAGGTGTGATGTGGTGTTGGTTGAAGAGATTGATCAGTTGGTAGAAATTGGTAATGCTTTGTGAGTTTCCTAAGAGGTTTGTTACCTAAGAAGTGGATGAGAAATGAGATTGGTGGGTAGTATCTGGTGATGAATGCAAAAGGATGAATATGAAAATAATTTATTTAAGACAAAAGTTAAGTGAGTGATTTGGAAACATGAAAATGAACTTTGTCAAAAAACTGAAGGTCCTCAAATGTTCCATGCTTCAGTATATCCTCTTCCCTGCAAACTTTCTTTCCCACCACTCTGTACATCTCTTCATTGTAACTACAGCATACGACATCACCATCATGGCTGCTTGTCTCTTCATGTTTTCTTTTTAGATGGTTAGCAGAGATTTGGATGTCTGGAGGTAAGAGTCTGTTGAAGCCTTCGAGCAGTGATGTCTCCTCCTTCAATAACCCTCCTAGATTCTCTAACAACTCTGTGTAGCTAATCCTGCATCGTAGTTTATATTAATAGTTAACTTTTAAACATGTAAGCTTCTTTTTTTATTAGAATACTTGAGATAAATTAATATTATGAGAGTTCTTACTCTTTGTCTAAATATATTTTCCACAAAACTTGAAGACGCATATATTTTTTTGGTTTATCGACAAACGTTTTTTTGATTTGATCTAAGTACGTGAACAATTCAGTTATTTTAGGAACTGCCATTTTGCTCTTCGGTTCCAATCTATTTACAACTAGTTAAAATTGATTCTCTAATTATCAATTTATATCCTTTTAAAAATCAAATAAAGAAACAAACAAATCAAACTGATAAACTCAAAATCTCAAAAGTAAACTTTGCTGGTAGAAAAATTAATTAAATTAATAGTTAAAACAATCACGTTTATAAGACGTTCCAAATATTATAAAAAAAATTCTGAAATATTTTGCAAAGCTGACATTCGTTATTCCATCAAAAATCTTAATTTCATAAGTTCTTTTCATTCAAGCATAGGCATCCAGGTTTTAGTTCTTTTTAAAGCAGAAAACATCAAAAAGGTTAGGATATTGGCGAAAAAATGTTTTAAACTTCAATTTATCAAATAAATTCTAACTTAAGAGCTACATAATGACCGAAATTGATACATATATATATACGCATGTATCAGAATTGTTCCAGTGGGTTTTGTTGCTATTTGAAGTCAAAGATTTTAAATAAGGTTTTTATTGAATACTGTTGAGAATATTTTTTGTTCCAGGAAAATATCGTTTAAAAAATGAGTTTTGAAGAATAAAAAGGCATTTTTTGCATGAGATTCCACAAAAGTTTATTTGCTCTATTGATAAAACAATTAAAACTGGGTTTTTTAATTTTTGTACACCAAACTACGCAACAAAAAAACCAGTCTCACAACAAACTGAAAATATTTATTAATTAGTAAAATATAAAATTAAATTTCAATTAACTGTGTTTATGTTGGCTGGGTCTCAGGCGAGGATAATCTTCTTTTCTATTCTTGCCAAGCCATCTCAATCATCCCATCTGATTTTTAATTTTGAAGTTACTATTTTTAAATACACACTCATCATTCATCTGTCATGCCTTTTGAAGAGCTTTCTGTATCATCACCATCATCTTCGTCGTCGTCATCCTCTACAACAAATCAAAAACCATCAGATTTTTCCACAATTCCACCAGATAAACTAGGATCATCATCAAAACCATCATCACCATCATCATCATCTTCTTCCTCATCATCATCACCAGTCCACACACAGCTAGAATATGGGATAGAAATTATATTAAGTAATTTATTTTCTTTTTTCATGTGCTCAACAACAAATTTCTCTTCCTCATTTTTGATCGGTCAAAAACTACGTTCACTTTTACTCTCTTCAAACTCTTCATCATCATTATCATCGTCATCTCACTTTCATGCATCTTCTTCATCATCATCATCTCTCTTCCTTACAACTTCTTCTTCATCATCTTCATCACGTGTTCTCAAGAATGTCACCATGTTATTTTTTTTTGCTTTCCTTTTTTTTTCCAACACAACACTCACTACTGCAGAAAGTGTGCCGTTCTCACCGCCATCTTCTCCGTTACAACCATCATTATCATCACCATCTTCGTCACCCCCCGACCAATTTGAACCGACATACTACATAATGAAGAAATACCCCCAAGAAGAGGAGGAGGAAAAGGAAGAGGATGATGATTATGAAGATTACTTCCACAACAGTTTCAAAGAGGCCTTCATAAGCAACTGGCAAGCAGACACACACATGTACGCAGACATCCAGGCATACAAACACTCACGCACACAGACATACACATCCACCGCACCACCACGCCAAACTCCCGCCACTACGCAGGTTTGTGAAGCGCTTAATCTCACTATTTTATTTATGAGATCTGAGAGGAGAAGCAACAGGAAAAGTTAAGCAGATTTAAAACACGTGATAGTTCATGAAAATCAAAAATATTGGTGTTTTTAATCGAATTTTGATTCCTTGAGCCACCACAACTTGTGAAGTGGATGGTTTATGAAGGTGGATGACAAGGTGGGAGTCGAACTCGGTGCTTCTGATTATCTGGGTCGATTCATTAGTGTTATCACTTTAAATGTAGTTTAGAGTTATAAAAAAGCAATTTCATGATTAGAAGTGAATTGAAATAATAAAAGTGTGAAAGTATGTGAAGGAAGCGCTACAAGATGCAAGTGAGGTATTTACAAGCCTGCTTAAGGATAAAATAAGATAAGAGATCATATTTTAAGTTTTTAACCATCGAACTTCAAAAAATCACTTACAATATTTCAAATAGAATGCATTTTTAAATTTTCTCTTAATCCTTTTTTAACATTTACCGAATGCATTTTTAATTTTTATCTGATTCATTTTTCAGTTTTAATCGATTCCACTTTTGACAATTGCATAGGAACAAATAAATGGCGTATTGACCTCGGAGGAATGCTTGCTGATAAGTTTGACATACAACACACACCATCCTTGCACACATAAAAACACACAACCACACATAAAGACACACATAACCACATATAAACACAAACAAATATAACAATAAACATGAAACACAAAAAAAGATACATTTGAAACAACACATACAAACATAGAAACACACATACACAAATCCTATTTCCCACCCACGCATATACAAAACACATAAAAAACTTTCCACACATTATACATGTATGTGTAACAAGGAGTACATAAACAAAAACAAAACAGACACAGACAAATACAAACAGAAACAAACACACCCAAAGACGTCAGACGAGGTAGTTAATAGAGAGATGTAAGAGGACACTTGAGTTTGAGATTTTTGTGGGTGCAGTAAAGGGTGCTTTATCACCATGGCAACCATTTTAATTGGGTGGTAGGTGGAATAAACATAAACAACTAAAAATAAGCATGGTTCTATGCATGCAATCACACATACACCAACAAAACTTCAATAAAACACACACACACACACACACACACACACACACACACACACACACACACACACACACACAAACACACCGACCACAAAAACAAATTATTTATTCGATAGAACTGCAAAGAAATTAACTGATGCTTGTAACGCACATCACTTTTGACGCAAGCCATTTAGAACTTCTGATAACAACTGAGTCATTTATGTGTAATTAATACACACATAAACAAAAGCTTTTATATGTATAATTGCCTTCACACACGAACACACATACGTGCATATTTATAAATAATCCTACATACATATAAACATCAACACACACACAGAATGGACGTGAGAGAAGGATGTCTGTGATGAGGGTGAGGCTGGTGAACTTCATGGTGAACTATGCCATGACCTTGGGAGAATTTCTTTCAATGATGACTCATGTCATACAGGAAGTAGATCAGAGGAAAAAGATGGTGATGGGTGATAACATGGAGCTTTTGTCCACGTGGCTCGGGCAGGTTGCCGATCAAGTCGAAGAGAAAAAAATAAAAATAGACGATGAAGTGATGTTTATTAAAACTCTGACGTCATTGATGGGAGAATATTTCAACAAAGAATATCACAACACAGATCCAAGAACAAATACGCTAGAAAGAAAGCTAAACGAGATCTATCAAGGGATCAGTGCCCCACCCGCCCTACATCACACCACTACACCACCCACCCTACATCACACTACCACACCATTTGCCCTACATCACACCACCACACCACCTTCCTTACATCACACCTCTCAACCCACCCACCACCATACCACTTCTACACCACCTACCCACTACCACACCCCCATCGAAGACGCCATCATGCTCGCCAGAAAACTCATCCTTAAAAGCCACCTTAATCTGAATGATTGCGTCACTAAATGCCTCATGACGGAAGACTTCAGATACGCGCAGTCGATTGCTTACGTAGCGGAAGAAGATGAAGTGTTGAAAAACTTCAAGAGAAAATGGGACTGTCGCAGCGAGAGCTGTGAGGAGAGGGAACAGGGTGGGTAAAAGTGAATTATAATAAACACACATAACTCAAATATATATTTGATAAGAATAATATTCAATGAATAATTGTTTTCACAGAAATTCAACGTTTCTATGGCAACGAACAAGTGGTTTTCAGGAACTTCACTTTTGCAACAACATACTCTCCTCAACAATGCTACAACACAAATAGAAGAATCTCATCAATTTTTAACTCAACATATGTTGGAACAAATATCAACAACACTACAAGGACTGCAACATCTATTAATGGAACAACTCAATACAACACAGGCAACATTACTACCACAATCCACAACAACACAAGATCACCAGTTAATAATGACAGCCAATACAACACCCCTAGTAACAACACCAAGTCAACAAACACAACTAAAACCACCACAACCACCTTTCCCACCTCATTCCCCACTTCCGGAAACTGCAGACCGACTTTAAAACTCACGCCCTTGTCCAACTACAAGCCCTTCTTCTCTTCAGACAGAGACCACCATTACTATGGCGGCTACTACAAGTCACGTGACGTCCTGCTGCACAGGTGTCAGCATTCGTATGGCTGTTGCAGGAGTGATGAGGAAGAGGATGAAGATGGTGATTTGATCAGCTACGACCGTCCTCAAACTGCCGCCACTAAAGACATCAGAGTTTGTACGGTGGATCGATGGGAGAGGATCTACAGATATGTTGATGTAGGTGTTACCAAAGATCTTATATAGGATATGATTAACTTGAGGATTATTCTTCCAAAAGATAGTTCGAGAGTGATTTATGGTATGTGAAATGTTTCGATGTTTGATCTGAGTGATATTATTTCATGAAAGTATCTTTTTTCGTGCTTTATCGTTTGCAACTCCTTATTCTTGGACGAAAAAAAACATTGAAGATCATATATTGAGCTCATGAATCATTTTTCCTAAAAACGACAAAAACAAAATACACACTTCCCAATACCTCACTAATTCTCACAACCACACCACCACATCCCACATCCCACTCACACCACCTCATCACACACACCTTCTCCCAGTATGTCATGAAGTCTCACAGGAGTTATGGAAGAGTGAGAACAGTTTCTCATTTGTATCGCTTTCTTAACCACACTTCATGTCGGTGTCAAATTCTCGTCAGGTGACCATATAGCGCTTCATATCTTTTTTATATTCAATATATAAAATGCCAGTAATGAAGATGAAATAAATACAGTAGTTGTTGCATTTTTAAAGATTAGGCGCTAATCAAATGAACTCACCATGACAACACAGAAACAACAAGAGATGCCCTTCAATGTTCCAGTTTCCTCCCCAGTCTCCACTCACCCATGTCGTCACACAGCACCCCTCTGAGCTCTTCCTATCCTCCAATCACATCTATAACACAGATCCTCCATCTATCAGTACAACGCCGTCTATTCCACTGCCCCACCCACCCATCCAACCACCATTTTGTTTATGTGTTCCCAACACCATAACCTACCAACGATGCCTAAAAGTGATGGAGGGCAGAGCCATTCTTAACCTCGCTGATGTCAGGTCAATGAGAATTCATGTTGTTACCTGGTTTTGTCGCCATTTTATCTCACTATTCTATTTTTTTGTAACATTTTTCCCTACATTTTTCAACCCTATCCTCTATGTACCTTTCCACCCATCTCACCACTCCAGCTTTCCACCCATCTCACCACTCCACTCCTTCACCTAAATTACCAACCTATCCCCCATCAGGTGTATACAACTGGGGGAATGTCACCCACCCACTTGTGATGAGGGCCTTTATTTTCGGCTTGACAGGTGCTCTTGAGATACTAACATCTTTTGTCTCGTGTTTTGCTTGTTGTGCATTTAAAGTGGAGATCACTTTAGCTTTAGGAGTTTAAATTATTTGATAAATGCAGAGTTTGCATTATGTTATGCAGTTTTTATTATGTTGATGTAGTTTTTTATTTTTGATTTTTGGATGAATTATTTTTCAACAACTTTATTTGTTGACATTTTCAACAAGTGTTGTTTCTTTGGAATTCAAAAATCCAAGAAAGTCTGGATTTTTGAATTTTTTTTTACTGACATCGTGAAGATTTTTTGAAATAAATTTGAAATTTGTTAACTCGAAATGAAAATAACTTGGTCAGACTTTGGATTTCATTTGTTATAACCCTTTCAGCAAACGTTTGATCTCATCAACTTTTATCCGGTTTTTTGCGAGTCAATTGCACATTTTTTGTATTTTATTACCTTTATATATTTTTAAAAAATGTTTAAAAATGTATACTCATTGAAAATATAAATGAATGTATAATATTAAGTAATTTTGAATGCTGATATTAAAAATAAAAGTTAAGAATTTAGGCGTTAGAAAAACTCTTGTTGATTTAAATGAGAACAATCCGTTAGCACCTACGGTGCAATAAGATTTTAAAGACATTCATTAAGTTTTTAAACATGGGATCAAATGATATCGAAAATCACACTTTTAATCTTGAAAACGAAATAGTTAATAAAGAAGATGGATTGGCGTCTGCTGCTGACATAAACCATTCTGAGCTTTTACTCGACAATAGTTTTTTAGAAAATTCAACTCTTGCTAAACAATCTGACGTTCTCATCATAACAAATCTTTCTGATTGTATTTTCAATGAACCAGCTAAGAAGAAGATCTTTGAAGAGTTGGTTCTCCAAATAGAGCCAGAAGCCACCTTCACTTATCTCAGCAGTTTTAGACGGACTCGAGTGCAGACGACATGTGAAACAAACGCTCTCAACTGCATCCAATACCTTCATAACTTCCGACTCTATGACAGGATCATCAAGTGCTACCTTGCCCCTGTAATCTATTGACTACTCCATTGTATATTATACCCTCTAAAATTTCAATAAGACAAATCAATCAGTTTTATATATTTTCAACATAAACTAAGTTTTTTGATATATACCATCATCATCATCATCAGGTAATCAATATACCACTATTTAAAAATAACACATTGTGTGACCTCAATTCAACACCAACTCCTTCTCAAACAGGTTTTAACTAATCAAAGCCAAACACAATACCTGGAACTACCAGAACAAACCAACTTATTCTTCCTCTCACCTCCTTCCTCTCCCCCGATTGGCTGGGAGCCTCAGAGTGAGAAGGAACCCACAGTCAACCATGAGCTTCTTGCTGCCATTGAGAAACTCGGAAAATGTTTGGAATTTTAATATTCAATGGCTTTAAGCTGCCTTTTTATTTGATCAGTATTCTAAAATTTCAAAAAATTTTCACTGAATCATTGTTATTCACATAAGCACGCAACAAAACATGTGAGCACAAGAACCCACCTAACACAAGCACAAAATATATTACCATCATCTTTCACTCCCTTCACTCAACCACCAGGTGACAGTTATGAGTTATACAAGGGACCTGGAGAACTGCCATCCATCGTCATTCACATGTGTGAAGACCCACCCAACTATGCTCGCCACCCTCCCATCACACATACCAGGTTTGTGCTGGGTGTGGTCCCATGGGACTCTTGTGATATGTGTTTGAAGGTTTTGTATACACATATCTTATAACGCAGTCATACAGGCTTATTATGGCAATGACGTCATTCATTTCTATTTTTAGACATGAGTATAATATTAAAACATTGGTATTTATTTGAATGGTTTTCAAGAGGTCTAATTAAGTCGTTGACTTTCAAATTGTCCCTTATTTGGACTGTGGTATTTACAATTGATCAACAATTAATGGGGTTATCATCATTTTTTAAGATTTACTTTTAGTTGAAATACTCAGTTTTTTGATATCCAATCAAAACCCTCACTTTGGGGGTTTTCACCGATGTTCAATAAGTATTCCACTCTGATGATGTTCAATGGATATCAGAAATGCCAGTGTTTTGATCTCAATATATATCCAAGATTATTTTCTAAAAAAAATGGTTGAAGCTAGTAATTTTGCTTGACTAACGGCTTCAAATCTCTCCTATATCTTGTTATTAATCAGTTTGAAATGACATTTGGATTACAGATGGGCCACTTATCTTCCTATACATGCATTACTTACATTCATCTATGTACCCATCTACTGAATCACCTGCCACACCATCCCAACCACCTCCCACGTCACCACCACAGATGCCCACAGAGACACAAGGTGTGATGTTGTCCAAGTCAGTAGGCAATTACCAAAGGATTTTGATTTTTATCTTTTCGTGCTTTTAAATTCTTGTTGATTGTGTATTTCCTCCATTTATTTCAAAATATTTACAAAATGTAATGAAACGCAAAAAACTACTATTAATGGTGACTGTCATATTCATTGTTTTCCGACCTCTGACTCAACCTTCTGCGCTCATCCACAAGCTTCTCCTTCATCTTAATCTGTTGTCAAGCCAGTAATTATTTTTTATAACTGCCCACCAATACATTTTAATGCTCCTATCAACCTACAATTGTCGTTAATAGTATGTAGATTATAATGTTTCTATTTTGATTACTCAACCAATAAAAATTTAATGCCCCAACCTTGCGAACCACTTTCCACGTGTATATGAACTTGACAGTGGCGTAAAGAAAAAAAAAGACTCCCAAAGCTATTTTGTCGATCATCACAGCAGACTTGTAGTGGTGTATGATGCCTCCGATCACTCCATGCCACGCACATTGTACACACTGTAAACTCCAACAACACAGGATGTACTTGTCCTGGGTAGTGAGGGAGGAATGAAGGGGTGGAAGAAAAGATGGTAGAAAGTTGATAGTGATCTAACGATGAGAGTAAGGTAAGAGATCTTTGGGAGGAGGCTGGAAACGTTGGTTTTGAAGGTAAGTGTGGTGAGAAGAAGCACGAAACTCAGCTGTATTCTGCTGCTGGCTGCTCTGATGTTCAAGGAGAATGGAATGAAACTCATGAGGGAGATGCACGTCTGTATGTTGTTGTGAGGGCATTAAAAGTAAATGAGGGTCACGAGGGGCTTAAAGTGGGAGAGGACTTACCAAGATGACGTTGATGTTGTATATGAAGTACATGTAGCGCCTCTCAACAGTGCATTTGAACTTCATTACCGCATAAGCCTTGCCCATACACTTGCCTGGCACCACCAAGTCCCTAACCAGAGAGTTCTCGACCACCAAGAAAGGCTTCAGACTCCACTCTTGCGTCTTGATGAAAGACTTGGTCTGAAAGAAAGCATTTATCGTTGAATATTGCTAACTTGAAAATTGGACACTAACCTGGACGAAAGAGATAGTGTCAGGATCTTCATAAAAAAGCACTTCATCGATCGGCCTCGCTGACGTCACCAAAAACGACAGGTCCTTGGAAAAAGATTTGCATAATGTTGTATTGAAGAAGGAAGATTGAATGGCGGCACCTGCACGTCGAAGGGGAACTCCTCCAACTCGAGATTCTCGTAGAAGACCCCCTTGAGCCTCCAGCGACAGTTCACCACTGCGTATTGCTCGGAGAAGGAAGATTTGCTTCTTTTTGACAAGTTGGCTGTTGTTGAAAGGATGACCATCAACCCGTCAAGTTCAATCTATTGTCAAAAGTCAATCATACCAAGTTGAAATGAACTCACAATATTTTGACTTCCAGAATTCTTCCTTAGTGGTGTTCTGAAAGATCAGGTCGTTTCGGCTGGTGAACTCGACAAAGTATGTCTTGTCGTTTTTGCTCTCGCTAATCAAGTTGTCTACTCGGATCTTCGGCTTCCAGATCTTTGAGTAATCCACTTTCGATATTTCCTGCCAATCATTTCATCATTCACATTCCAACAACCCGTGTTTTGAACTTACATTTTTAGTAAGCGAATCAAAAGAAGGTTCTCGCCATTTTGAATGCAAGATGACGTCAGCAGAAAAACTTTCTTGGGAGCTGTCGATGTCTCCCAGCTTCATCACCAAGATGCGGAGAAAGACCTGTGGAAATGAACTTCATTAAATTCAAGAACTTTTTAAATTTTTAAAAATGGCGCTATATTGAATATTACTTCTTTGGGGCAGTTCACTTCGTAGACTGACTGTTCGACTATAAGACAAAAGTTGATGTTTTAAATGAAGGCTTTCAAAAACAATTATATATAAAAATTGAGACTCACTTCTTGAGTTGGCTAGTGGGAGGGTTGTTGGATTAATATGAGGAGTTATTGTATTGATGATGTACAGAATTTAATGAAAATAACATTGGGTAAAAGGAATATGAATAAGAATGTAAACCCACACATTAATATGATGAAAATATGCAACCGAAGAATTTTTGGACCAATCAGAAAAAAACTATTTCTTTTTATTTGAATTTTTTGAAAAGAGAACTCGCAACCATTGTTTATTTAAATTTTTGATTCGTCACAAAGCGACAAATAGTCTAAAAATCAATTGGAAATGATCGAAAAAATTATTTTAATAAAAAAAGTAAATTTTGCATATATATAAAACGATTTGTGTTAGAACTCATTTTTTTGAACAAACTCAAATGAAGCGCTATGACTTTTTAAGATTCGTGGATTCGAAAATGGCGAATAAGATTTATAAGTGATTCAACTCATTGTTTTGTGTATGAGTTTTTTCACAAAAATTTTTGCAAATTCATTTGTAGTCTTATTTTTTTGTAATTTACCACATTTTTGGCATTTTTGCACGACTATCGTCGCTAGCTGCTCCTGTAATTATATGGTTTGTTTATGTTTTAGAAAAATAAAGATGGAATCTTATCGGCTATGCAGACTTTTAATTTTGTAGAGGAAAATATAATTTTAGTATTAAAATCAATTTTATCGAGTTGCGTTTAGTATTTTTCCCATTCTGGAGAAATAAACACGATAGTTTATATAGATAACAACCTGAGTTAACGACATCTGGAAAATGGATAAATTTTGTGCTTTTTGTAACCGTGGAGATAAGAGCTTAATGGGACAAGGAGAACTTTTACGTTTTGAACCTACTCCAGATTTTAAACCGTCTAAAAAACCACTTGATAAGCAAAAAGTTACAGAAGACAACAGAAAAAAGTCTTTGCAAGTTTCCGCTCAAGCCTCCACTTGCAGACGGTCTCGAAACCTTGCGAAAGGGTGAGTTCCTTATTTATTTTCGTATTTCTTTTTAGTGTTATCATCAACAAAATGAAAGATGTGTGTTACTATGATAATTGTTTTAAATCCATTCATATTAAAATTTTTTTATGAGCAGAAAAGATTCCTTGAAGGTATCAGCAGAAGGCGAAGAATCAGCAGATGGATCAGTGAAATCTCATCTGAGTCAGGATGACAACTCCAACCTCAATGAACTTCCTCTGGTCGGCTTCTCAGAAGATGTCAGTATTGATGTGGTCTTTGAAAAAACAGGTGAGTTATCATATTCATCTTTCAAAGAGAGTCAAAATGGCGACAACTACCCATTATTCAACACCAACACCAGGCCATGTGATTGCTCATAAGTCGTGTGCTCAGTGGTCCAAGGGGGTCTCGGTGGTCGATGACAATCTCACCAATGTGGACAAGGCTGTTGATATGGCTCTTTCACAAGTATTATACCTTATTGAACACCTCAAATTTCTTTTTATACACCATCAAATCAATGCCACAGAGGTGCTCGTACTGCAGCAAATATGGCGCCTCATTGCAGTGTGGTAAGGAGTCATGCGACAACTTCTTCCACTTTCCTTGTGCCTCTGCTAGTGGATGTTTTCAGAAGATAGACACCACCTTCCTTCTCTGCACATCACATGCTCACCAAGCCACCCTCATTGGTCTGTGAAATATTCACTTATCATTCATCACATCTACCCTCCACCATACAACAGCCATCACCATCCCACAAAATTTCACCAAATCCTTTTTATAACCAGTTCTTTTTCACCAAGGGTGTGATTTTTTATCACTAAATATGCCATAAAAATCAGGAATATACCTAATCATTCCACCCATCACCACACCACTTCGACCACAGAAAGCATGGATGCATCATGTGTGGTGTGTGATGAGGTTGGCAACTTGAGTGATCAGTTATATTGCACCTCATGTGGTCAACATTACCATGGCAACTGCTTGGATCCTCTTGTGTTGGTGAACCCTGTTGTCAGAGCAGGCTGGCAGTGTCCCGAGTGTAAGATCTGCCAAACTTGTCGGTTTGTTGCTTTCAATGTGTCTATCACCCAATATAAAATTACATTCCTCGTCCATGACAATATCAGCATCTGCAAACACCACTTGTTGACCACCCAGGAAACCAGGAGATGACAACAGGATGTTGGTATGTGATGCTTGTGACAAGGGATACCACACTTTCTGCCTCAAACCTCTCATGTCAACCATCCCTAAGAATGGGTGGAAGTGCAAGGTGAGTGTGTCATGGATGAAGATGTGTGTGTGATGTGATGTGATGGATAAGGATGTGATATGGTGGATGTGAACAATCTCAACAGAACTGCAGAGAATGCACAGATTGTGGTTCAAGGACTCCAGGGAATGGTCCCAGTTCTAGGTGGGCTGCTATGTTCATCATGTAACTGTGCACCAATCCATCACCTACCACCACCATTCAACAACCAATCCATCACCCACCGCCACCATTCAACAACCAATCCATCACCCACCACCACCATTCAACAACCATCACCAATCCATCATCCACAACCCCTTCCCACCAGATGGCACCTCAACTACTCTGTATGTGACAGCTGTTATCAACAACGAAATAAAGGTTTGTGATCATTATCATCATCATCACCACACTCATCATCATCACCTTCATCATCATCATCATCCTAACCATTGTTTTACATTTCCATACTAATGTGGAGGATGGGACTCATAATGGCCCTCTTGCACAAATCTTAATGATAATAATTGAAATACTGATGATGATGCTTTAAAACACATAGGGTTATGTTGTCCCATGTGTGGCAAGGCATACAGGCATTTTGCAGCTCAGAACAAGATGCTGGTGTGCATGCAGTGCAAGAGGTTTGTGCTCTTGTGTGTGTCTCACATGAGTCATATGACAACATCACATAATGAGGATGATGATGATGATGATTACAACACACACACACACACACACACACACACACACACACACACACACACACACACACACACACAGGCATGTACACAGATCATGTCTGAATGATGAGGATACCAAATTGAATCCTGAAGGATTTGTGTGTGTCATATGTCTGTCTGAAGAGGTGGGTGGTGTGGTGGTAGGGGGCGTGGGAAGTTGAGGTAGGGTGGTAGAAGTTGTGGTGTGGAGGTTTAGGAAGAAGTGGCTGATGTGATGTTAGAATATAATTGTTTATGATACTTATTGCACCACAAAAATTTGACAATGTGGATATCTGCCTCGATGACAGGAAGGTAGGCAGACTGAAGGACTACAGAACATTGAATCATTTGAGATCTTCAAGAGCCTCCAAGGTAGGCGTGGCTTAACATCACTTATGAATATTCATCAACTTAATTATATGCATATGATCAATGTGTTTTAATCATCATCATCACCACCCTGCAGAAAACAGCACCGAAAACTCAGTCAAGAGTGGGCATGACTCACCATCCCTCGATGACCCCGTTGCTAAAGAGGTCATGACGTCACAAGACTCATCCAATCACCTTCCTATGGAGTCATCATCATGTTCTGACGTGGATCTAAAGGTGCAGTATGCGTGGATGCTTGTGTCATA
>OZ038325.1:406163-426200 GCA_964035795.1 Pterobdella sp. o SKG-2022 | reverse complement strand
CAATGTGTTTCCTACCACCACCATCACATCAGCCATAGTGGCAACCACTCTCACCCCATCCACTCTAGCAAGTGTTGTTTCCACTTGCAGTGATGTTGCTATCCCTGCCAACACTGTTGCAACAACTCCCTCCACACTAGTTCAAAGTACACCTACAACGTCAACAATAACTATATCATCAACAACATCAACAACAATAACGCCAACACCAACAATCTTATTGACAACACCAACCTTAACCACATCAACATCATCGTTATCAACGCCAACAACAACGTTATCAACAACATCAAAAATACCACTAGACACTGCAGATTTCTCAACAGCAACCTCAAATGTTGAAGCTGCACCTCAATCTGTTGAAAAAACTCAAAACAAACAAGATGATGTTGATGGGTCAGAGATGGCACAACAAGGGAACACTGTTGAATTGAGTGAAGACACATTCATTAAAGCTGCTCCCGTCACTACCACAGCTACCCCCGTCACCACCACAGCTACCTCCGTCACCATCACAGCTACCCCTGTCACCATCACAGCTACCCCCATCACCATCACAGCTACCCCCATCACCACCACAGCTACCCCCGTCACCACCACAGCTACCCCCGTCACCATCACAGCTACCCCCATCACCACTACAGCTACCCCCGTCACCACCACAGCTACCCTCGTCACCATCACAGCTACCCCCATCACCTCTACAGCCACCCTCATCACTACTACAGCAATTCCCATTACCACTACAGCTACCCTCAGCACCACGTCTATAGCCACCCCAATCACCTCATCCAGTGCTCAGCCAATGGTGCCCAATTTACCATCTCAGCCTTTTTTCACCACAACTGTTGCCTCTTGTGAACAAGTTTCTCTGCACCAAAGCACTGAAGCTGTCACTCTCACTTCCTCAATCTCCATTCAACAACAGATCAGCCAGCTGAGTCAGCAGCAACCAGCTCAACAACAGCAACAAGTGTCTTTGAGCAGCCAGCAGCCAGTTCAACAACAACAGCAAATGTCTTTAAGCAGCCAGCAAGCAGCTCAACAACAGCAAATGTTGTCACTGAGACAGAAACAGCAACAACTGCAGTTGGATCCTTCCCTGCTTCAGCAACAACAACAGCTGTTACTGATGAACAAGATGAAGCTTGAAACAGCCAATACCACCACCCATGATGCACGCCAAGAAGACTTGTACCAGCTGGCCAAGCAGCAAATTACTTTACAACGTTTACAAAAGCAGCAACAGCAACAACAACAGCTGTTACAACAACGTTTTATGAGTCATAACCTGGTGCCCCCTCCAGCCTACCAACCCCCTAACAAACCCCGCATATCTGCCCTTTACAACCTCAACCAACAACAACAACAACACTTACTACAACAACAACTCTTGATTCAACAACAGTTCAAAAAGGACCTTTCCAACAACCAACAACAACCTCAACAATCACAACTGACTTCTCAACAACAACAAATACTTCAGCAACATCTCCTACAACAACAAAAACAACAACAATTCAACCAACAACTGAGTCAACAACAACTTCTCTCACAGTTGCAGTCTTTGAGCCCATCTCAACTTCAACAACTAACCAGGAGCACAAAAATGATGGTATCATCATCAGCACTACCCACCACCTCAGACACCCCTCTATCCAATGTTTCATCTGCTGATTCATCAACGTTACAATCCACTTCCGCTGACGTCACTATTTCTAATGTTTCCACCAATAACAACAGCATATCCACTAATATTAATACAAATAATAATATCAATAATAATAATAATGTTTTAACTACTAATGCTAATAATAATATGACAATCAACAACAATCAAATATTGTTGAATAACCTCATAATGCAACAACTACAACAACAAAAGTCTTCAAACTTTTTTTCCACCCTTTCCAACAACAACTTCAACTTCCAACAGCAACAACAACAACTGCAGAACAGGTTGTTATGCAGTGCTCAACTCACCTCATTTAACCGCCCCAACACCCTCATGTCAAGCAAGGTCTCCAACAGCTTAGGAGGCCTGCATAGACTGCCACTAAGCCAATTAACGGGAAGTCTCAAACAACAACAACTGAATGTGTCCCCCCTTCTCAACCTCCCTTCAGTGCCCCTTGTCTCATCTGAAAGACAACCTCTTCTCCTTGAGGACCTGGCCAAGCAGGAGCAGAAGAGGAAGGCAGAGATGTTGCAGCAACAGATGCAACAACTCAAACCCACTGAAGTCTCTCTTGAAGCACCCTTCAAAACAACTACCCCAACTCTCACACCCACCTTTTCTACAGCCATCATCACCACCTCCAATCTCACCACCCTCATCACCACTTCCATCCTCACTACATCTTCTTTATTGACTGATACAGCCATCAAAGAGTATGTATTTAATTTCATTTTTTTTCATCAATAAACATAACCACCACCATCATCACCACCACAGCTTTAAAGATGCAGCACAAACCACCATGGAAAGCACCACAACCCCCTCCACTCCCAGACCACACCCAGACCTCACCGTACAACCACCCTATTATGACTCATTCAATGACAGCATGACCCTTCCCCCAAGATTCCCCGAGCCACCTATTGGTGCCCTTTTTTATCATTTTATTTAAAGTTTACGAGTACCAAATTGAATACAAAAATAACAGAAAACACCAGGCTACCATTTTCATATTAGATGATTTTGTGTGATGCAACAACACAGAATGTGTCAGTGAGGAGGACAAGCAGACTAAGAGGACGTATGAGGAATGGTTGCTAAGTAATGAACAGTTTCTAAGCAACCAAGTCCAAGCCTTAATGGATCAGGTGCCTGTATGAGTTGATGTTATGTTTGTGTGTGTTTTGTGTTTTGATACGAATAAACTTTTGATATGCTAGCATAATGACAACATTTGTGCTTGCTGGGGCAGGTGATGAAGCTGAGAAAGATGAAAAAGGCCTTGACTGCCAAACAGAGATCTGTGAGTTTGATAGATTGTGTGTGTATGAATATTGTTTAAACATGTATACCTTTGTAAATATGTTGGCATGCATAACCTCAGGCACGTAAAAACAATGGAGACCTGGGTCAGATGGACCTGCAGACTCTGAACAACACTTCAAAAGAGCAGAGTGGTCTTCAGAAGCAGCTGGATGCAGCTCGCAAGCAGCAGAGAGTGCACAAGACCACCCTGCAAGACTACCGCAACAAACATACTCCTTGGGTACGTGTTTTTATCTGATTGATGTTTTTTTGCATGTCATCTTTATTTGATTCTCAGGATGCCCGTTTGATGGTGGTGGCAAGCACTCCTCAACAGCTGCCAGACGACCCCCTCTCCACTTCCCTCGACACACAACAGCTAGTAGCTGAGGGCAGCAAAGGCAGCAGAGTGTCACCAGCTGTGAGACTGCCTCCAGCAGCCAGGCAAGAGTATGAGAACTACGTGCAAGAAAGGCTAAAACAAGCTAAGCTGCAAAACCCTCTCGTTGCTGTGAGAACCACGCTGCTGCAAGGGGTCGGTTCCGGTTGGTTGCTTGATTGGCGGGAAATAACGATGACGTACTGCTTGCAGGACGAGAACAACCCATTCAGTGAGTCATACCAGCAACGAGAGAAGAAGTTGCAGCAGCAGGCGCTGAGTGAGAAGAGTGGTGAGATGATTCGTTGCTGCATTGTTTAGTGTTAAATATATTGATTTAAACTGCCCTGCAGATGATCAGAGAACACCCATCCCAACTGATGCTTCCAACTTTGGTGGGTTTTTGTGGTTGGAGGGGGGGTTTGTAGGTTTGTGTATGTATGTGTGTGTGTGTGTGTGTGTGTGTGTGTGTGTGTGTGTGTGTGTGTGTGTGTGTGTGTGTGTGTGTGTGTGTGTGTGTGTGTGTGTGTGTGTGTGTGTGTGTGTGTGTGTGTGTGTGTGTGTGTGTGTGTGTGTGTGTGTGTGTGTGTGTGTGTGTGTGTGTGTGTGTGTGTGTGTGTGTGTGTGTGTGTGTGTGTGTGTGTGTGTGTGTGTGTGTGTGTGTGTGTGTGTGTGTGTGTGTGTGTGTGTGTGTGTGTGTGTGTGTGTGTGTGTGTGTGTGTGTGTGTGTGTGTGTGTGTGTGTGTGTGTGTGTGTGTGTGTGTGTGTGTGTGTGTGTGTGTGTGTGTGTGTGTGTGTGTGTGTGTGTGTGTGTGTGTGTGTGTGTGTGTGTGTGTGTGTGTGTGTGTGTGTGTGTGTGTGTGTGTGTGTGTGTGTGTGTGTGTGTGTGTGTGTGTGTGTGTGTGTGTGTGTGTGTGTGTGTGTGTGTGTGTGTGTGTGTGTGTGTGTGTGTGTGTGTGTGTGTGTGTGTGTGTGTGTGTGTGTGTGTGTGTGTGTGTGTGTGTGTGTGTGTGTGTGCGTGCGTGCGTGCGTGCGTGCGTGCGTGCGTGCGTGCGTGCGTGCGTGCGTGCGTGCGTGCGTGCGTGCGTGCGTGCGTGCGTGCGTGCGTGCGTGCGTGCGTGCGTGCGTGCGTGCGTGCGTGCGTGCGTGCGTGCGTGCGTGCGTGCGTGCGTGCGTGCGTGCGTGCGTGCGTGCGTGCGTGCGTGCGTGCGTGCGTGCGTGCGTGCGTGCGTGCGTGCGTGCGTGCGTGCGTGCGTGCGTGCGTGCGTGCGTGCGTGCGTGCGTGCGTGCGTGCGTGCGTGCGTGCGTGCGTGCGTGCGTGCGTGCGTGCGTGCGTGCGTGCGTGCGTGCGTGCGTGCGTGCGTGCGTGTGTGTGTGTGTGTGTGTGTGTGTGTGTGTGCGTGTGTGTGTGTGTGTGTGTGTGTGTGTGTGTGTGTGTGTGTGCGTGTGTGTGCGTGCGTGTGGATGTGGATGTATAGAATAGTGGCGTTAGTAGGTGGTATATATGGTTGCATGTAACATGGTTATGTGGCCTGTAGCAGCATGATGACCCACAGAAGTGAAGACTGACAGGATGCCCATCGACACTACTGACACTATGGGTACGTGATGAATTTTATCATCAGGACCATTGCCATTATCATCATCAGGAGCATTGTCATCATATAATTATCATGAATATTCATCATTATTCTTATTATCATTGAAGCCGTTCTATTGGTGTGATATAAATAGCACATCAAGTTACAATCATAGGAATTCTGCCATTGGCCAAGAAGGCGCATAGACGACAAAAAACATAACTGATGATCAATCGCAAGCTGCCAATATATGCTTCACCCAGTCACAATTGAATATGTACATGGTAGCATGCTCAGCACTAAGCAACTAACAATGTTGTGTCTTCTGTGAAATTTCTACCAAAACGGAAGAAAACCATGAAAGCGACCATGTGATGGCTATCTAGTAGCGTTTAACCCACGTTTTTTTTGTATTTGGTACTAAATTGATAAATAGTGACGTCATTAGTTGAATATGATGTTGCAGAGCAGCAGCAGAGGATGATGAAGATGATCATGATGATGAAGGGCAACATGCAACAGCAACAACAACAACAAATCCCATCATCACAACCACCCAACAACAACCAACAACAACTACTACAGCAACAACTCAGTATGGTTTCTATTTGTTTCTTATGACCACACAGACACCACCTCACTCACACCACCACACAGACACCTCGAACAACAAATTTGTGCATGATGCCATCCTCAAAAGACTACTTGACTCAAGACAAAATAATGTAACTGTGTGTCCTATGCTTTCTAGTTTCAATGTGGTTACTACTACAAATAGCAAAAATAATATTAATAATTAAATAAATTTCGAACAATTGCACCAAAACCGCTACAGACTGAAACTAAGGGGGAGCAGACAAGCAAGAGCAGTCTGGTGGATGGAGAGGAGGAGAAGGGGCCTAAGAAGTCATGTGAGGTGGTCGACAAGGAGTCAGGTGAGGTGTCTTGTTTTTGTTGTTAGACTTGCGTTGCTATGATAATAGTAATAAATTTTTTTGCTGTAGGTCAACAGCCAGACGTAGTTGGCAAGTTGAATCAGCAGCAGATGCAGCAGCTGTTGCAGCAAGCGATTAGGCCTGAGATGCACAACAACAAGAACATACAACAGTTACAGCAACAACGACAACAACAATTCTTTCTTCAGCAACAACAACAGCTTTTGTTGCAGCAACAACAACAACAATTTGTAAATGATGAGGCGTTTAAACTGCAACAACCACAACAAATATCGCCCAACAAACTCATCCCATTCCAACAACAAGCAGGCCAACAACAGTTCAACAAGCCTTACGTCGCCAACCCTGTGAGACTACTATCAATTTACTTGCTTATTCAGGGAAACCTTCACTCTCACACCTAG
The DNA here is from genome assembly GCA_964035795.1 of Pterobdella sp. o SKG-2022. Taxonomy (NCBI): domain Eukaryota; kingdom Metazoa; phylum Annelida; class Clitellata; order Hirudinida; family Piscicolidae; genus Pterobdella; species Pterobdella occidentalis. The sequence continues at coordinate 419,898 of OZ038325.1, read as the reverse complement.
CTAATCACATTCACTCTTACACACACACCCACACTAACCAATCAGAAACAAGGGGACCACATGGCACCAGCACCAGTCCTCCTCAAGGAACCTCTAGTGTGCCTTTCTTCTCCACTCCACCTCTTCGGCCTCCCCACCTGTTTGTTACCTAATATTCAATTGATTTGATATATGTTTTTGACACAAACTCTTCACTACAGCCATGCCAACTGGTACCTTGAAAGGTGGTTACTGCATGTCATACAGCCAAGCTGATCCTGATGTTTTAATGTATTTCAACTCTGCTCAATACCTGCCTACCCACTTCATCCCTGCATCCCTACCATCCACCACTCTTCAACCCCTATCATCAACCACTTTCCAAACCCTATCATCCACCACTCTTCAACCACTCTCATCCACCACCACCCTCCAACCATCAATTCTTACCAACCCTCCTACATCACAGTCAGAAGATGAAATCAAAACACTTCCTCCAGCATCTTTCTCTTCTGAAACCACCAGTCAACTCAGTTCTAGTCCCCCTCCCCTCGACAAGAATGATGTGGTATCAGCATCATCAGAAGAAGAATCTCTCACAGATCAACTCATTCTTCCTTTTCTCAGGTCGTCACCTCTCTACCAACCTCTCTCTCCTAGCCACCCCCATCTGCAGCACCCTCTCCTCCCCTCATATCTCTCTCAGAGACTGAACATCAAGCAGGAGTTCAAGTTGGAAGCCCCTTCAACACCAGCCCCCACTACAGACTCCACCACAGATCCCACTTCTGAGCATCCTGCAGATGATACATCCCTCATCAACACAGAGTCCAAGCCTGTCTTGTCTGAGTTGGACTCCCTCGTGAAGCCCCTCCAGGAGGGCAAAGGTCCCCCCGAACAGGTGAGAGTTGATGTGCTATGTTGTACAACTTGCATCATTGCTGTGGCACTCCAACAGGTGTCAGTGATGTTGACTTTATCTGCCAACTCTGCTGACAACATCAACAGCGTGATAGCAGCCATTGCAGACCTGTTGAGAATCGCAGTGCCATCCACATACGAGGTCACCAGATCTCCATCTCCCGTGCCTGAGCACCTCCGAGCCCCCTGGAACTCCTATGCCACTCGTGAGTGTGTGTTTCGTGCGGTGTTGGTGGTTTATTGTACCACCCACTGATGACTCACCACAATGTTCAACAGATCGTGAGGTGAGTGTGAACATGCAGTCTCTGATGGGATCTAGAACTCGCTTTTGTAAACATTGTGACTGCATCATTCTGCAGGGCAGTGCTGTCCACAAAAACAAATCTGCAGACGACACCGAGGTGAGGTGTTTGACGTCATGAGGATTATTGATTGATGACGTAAAATAATGGCAGGTGGAAGCGGATGGTTTGATGTTTTGCAGCACCTCATGTTGCATGAGATACTCGACAGCATGTCACAATGTGGCCAAGCTGCATGAGAACTGTCGCAGAAATCCTTTTGAAGGGGTGTACAATGCCAAAATGTCCATTTTGTACCCTCCCCACTCCTCATACACCTTTATGCCTTCGAGGGGGCTCAAGATGGAGATTGATGAGGATCGTAGGTCACTCAAACATAAACTGCCCAGTGAGGAGGAAGATGATAACAAGGTTGGAGGAAGGTGTGAGGAGTGTTAGGGATGGTTTAAGGGGTTTTGCGGGAGGGAGTTCTGTTTTGATGATGATTAATAATTTTTGACGATGATGGCAGGAAAAGAGGTCGCGAATGGAGAGAGGAGTGATGAGATGGAAACAGCCAGTAAGGAGACAGGTGTCCAAGACTCTGTCTGAGGGACAGATCACTGAGGTATTATACATACATACATACATACATACATACATACATACATACATACATACATACATACATACATACATACATACATACATACATACATACATACATACATACATACATAAACATAAACACACATGTACACAGTGCTTAGAAGGAGGGATAGTCAGGGCGAAGGTGGGGGTGGCGGATGTGAGGGCTTGTGTGTTGTGCAGGTGTGCTGGAGATTTGGAGGCTGATGGGCCTGGAAGGTCGGTCTATAAGGAATCATTATCAGGATGATGATAATTATATTAAATAATAATAGTGAAAAAAACATTGACACCCATAATGATTGTTAGTACTAGTGTTGATCAGGTTGTGAATATGATGGCAGGTTGTTGTTGTACAACGTGGACAAGTGGGTGCACCTTAACTGCGCTCTGTGGTCATACGAGGTGTATGAGACTATGAATGGGTGCGTCTCTATTGGCTTCATTCTTGTTGTAATCCTTTTAATAGTAGTATCGATCGTAATAATAATAATAATAATAATAATAATAATAATAATAATAATAATAATGATACTGGTGTGGATGATGACAGGTCGTTAGTGAACGTGGAGCAGGCAGTAAGGAGGGGCTCAAGCATTGAGTGTGTTGTGTGTGTCCAAAATGGTGCCACCATTGCTTGCTTCAGACCTAGGTCTGTGTGTATGTGTGTGTGTGTGTGTGTGTGTGTGTGTGTGTGTGTGTGTGTGTGTGTGTGTGTGTGTGTGTGTGTGTGTGTGTGTGTGTGTGTGTGTGTGTGTGTGTGTGTCTGTTTGTGTGTCTGTTTGTGTGTGTGTGTGTGTGTGTGTGTGTGTGTGTGTGTGTGTGTGTGTGTGTGTGTCTGTTTGTGTGTGTGTTTGTGTGTGTGTGTGTGTGTGTGTGTGTGTGTGTGTGTGTGTGTGTGTTAATAATAATAATAATAATTATGGAAAGAATAATAATGATGGCAGATGCACCAATTTGTACCACCTACAATGCGCCATCAAGGACAGGGCTGTCTTCTATCAGGATAAGGTTGTCGATGTTATCATTATTATTATTATTATTGTTATTATTATTATTTTGATATCTTTGATATTTTATAGTGGATGCTAAAAAAATTTAAATTTTTCAAAAACAACAATGATAATAACAACATCCGGTCATCAGACAGTCTTATGCCACACACACGCCTGCAAGACTGACCTGACACATGTGCTTGACAATCTCTCTGTCTTCAGGAGAGTGTATGTCAGCAGGGATGAGGATAAGCAGATTGCCAAGTATGTGTGTGTGTGTGTTTGTGTGTGTGTGTGTGTGTGTGTGTGTGTGTGTGTGTGTGTGTGTGTGTCTGTGTGTGTGTCGGAGTTTAATGAATGTGGATTATCACTCCACTATGATCTTAGAATAGCTTACATGCACATACATTTAAAAAATCAAAAAAAAAAACAGGACAATGCAGCATGAGGACAGGAAGTGTGTTTTGAGGGTGGGAGGTCTTGTGATCCATAGTCTCGGTTTGTGTTCATAATAACAATAATTAGAATAGCATAAATAATTATTATTGTTATTGTTGTTGTGCAGGTCAATTGCTACCTCATCAAATCCTTTCGGGCAACTTCAACACTGCCAACCACATCTACCCTGTCTGTCTTTAAAATAATAATAATAATAACAATAAAAAAAAAATAATAATAACAGTTTTTTTTACTATTGTTCTTATTATGGCGACCAGGTGGGATACAAGAGTTCAAGGTTCTACTGGAGTTATCGGCAGTTCAATAAGAGGTTGGTTTCCATGACAACATTATCAACGATAATAATATCATGATGAACGAACAAAAACAACAATAATAATAATAAACAAACAGCATTAACAATAATAATAATAAAATAATAAAAATAATAAACAAACGCCAGATGCAGGTACTTGTGTAAGATTGATGAGGAAGAGGGAGGAGTGGTGTTCAGTGTGGTGGTGCATGAGAGGGGACTGCCGCAAGAGACCTTCAAGGGAAGGTCGTGTAAAGGTGGGTGCGTCTTCTAAGCAACAAATGGGCAATTACTCCAACACCTATCCAAAAACAACCAATCCAGCCACTAAACCAAAAACTATCTGATTCATCAACTTCTATACTACCACCTCCATCTGAACCCACTGAACCACTACCTACATCAACCCCACCCAACCTCTATTTCACCACTACCCACCCATCCTCCATCTCACCACCACATCATCAACATCACCCACCCAATCTCACCACTACCCCATCAGAAGCATGGATGAACATTCTGCATCCTCTGGAGCAGGCGAGGAGAGAAAAGGACATGGTCAAAATGTTCCCATCATACTTGTCAGGAGAGCAACTTTTCGGACTTGATGATGTGTCAGTCCTTAAGCTCATTGAATCTGTGAGTAAGGAGAAAAGGGGGTTTGGGTGAGGTTGGTATGTTGGCGAGGCTTTGATGTGTGGTGCAAATGATGTTGTGTTGGAATTTTGCTAACCACATGATATTTTTCGTTACTAACGTATCAATAAATAACACCACACTACACACTAGTATACATTACACCCCTCCATACCAAAACCATTCCACCAAACCACCACATAACCACTCCACCAAACCAGCACATAACCACTCCATCAAACCACCACATAACCACTTCACCAAATCACCACATAACCACTCCACCAAACCACACCACAGCTTCCAGGCGTGGAGATGTTGAGCAACTATCACTTCAAATATGGAAGGAGTGGCACCTTCAAACTGCCCTTGGCCATCAACCCTTCAGGGTGTGCCAGAACCGAGCCCAGACTCCCCATGCATTTCAAGAGGTTTGTGAAGGTAGCTGGGTAGATTTATGGTGAATGAGTTGGGGTCAGTAGCTGAGGGGATGGTTAGTTGCATCTGACCCACACATTCACCCTTCACATCGACCTTTTTCAACCCCCTCACACAGACCCTCAGCAGTGCACAGTAGTTCCACAGGCAACAGATCCCTCATCCCAACCAACTCTTCCAGTATGTTCTCTCATCATTATGTGACTTGATGTTGTATCACATTTTATAGATTATCATGTGTTTCTATGTTGCCTTCCTAAGACAAACTATGAAACTTTTCACACCATCATACAACCTACCACTCCAACTCACTATCACACATCCCACACCACCACCACTTCACAACCCACCACCTCTCTTCGCATTCCTCACCACCACCCAGGCATCTTACGCAGCAATGAAGGAGTATACCATAAACAATTCCTACACTCAAAAAGTCAACAGTATCGAAAGTTGAAAACCGAGTGGAGGAGTAATGTGTACTTGAGGAGGTCTAACATCCAGGTGAGTGGTGCCACTTCATGGGGGCGGGCAGTGTCATGGCTGTATGAATGTTTATTACAACTTAGTGCACACACTTGATGCCTGAAACAACCACTCATACAGGGACTGGGCTTATTTGCAGCCAGGGAGTTGGAGAAGCACACCATGGTGATTGAATACATCGGGGAGTTGATCAGGGTTGAGGTGGCTGAGAAGAGGGAGAAGATCTATGAACTTAATGTGAGAGGGAGTTGATGGGAGGAGAGGGAGGGGAGGATAGTGGTGCATGCTAGTTGAATATCATTAAAAGCTCCTCATAAGCACATCGACACAACCACCCCTCAGAACCACGGAGTGTACATGTTCAGGATTGAGAACACCAACCTGGTGGTGGATGCCACAATGAGTGGAGGACCTGCCCGCTACATCAACCATGGTTGCAGTCCTAACTGTGTGGCTGAGGTGGTGGCTTTTGAGAAGGATAAGGATCATAAAATTATCATTTTCACCAAGAGGAAGATCGCTGTTGGAGAAGAGGTGAGTGGTGTGAAGAGGAGTGTAGTTCGATGGTTTAAGGGGTGAGTAGTGTGAGGAGTAGTGGGATAGATGGCTTAAGAGGTGGGAGTGGTGTAGATGGTAGTGTGGTAGATGGATGGTTCGAGTTGAAACCTGGGATTTTCGCCAGACTATTATACAGAGCATGATGGCAGTGAGGAATTTTGACTGAATTGAATGTGTAGTTAGTATTTGTAGATAACCATTCTATCCTGCAGTTATGTTACGACTACAAATTCGACCTGGAGGACGATCAGCATAAGATCGCATGTCTGTGCGGTGCAGCTAACTGCCGCAAGTGGATGAATTAGTTAATGATGACGCGCTTAATTAAATCATGTTTATTTTAGGTTGAGGTTATTTTTTTAAGGATCATATTTTTATGTTGTCTTTTATGTTCAATCATGTGTCATTTCACCATTTGAATCTGTCTTAATCTTTGTAAAGAAGTTATCGCAAGTTTTGCAGTCATGCTTTCAATAAGCTGTTGATTTGTTTGCAATCGTGCTCTTTGTTTTGCATTTTTTCAACAATGAATCATACCACTGTTTTTGATGCAAAATCTTAAAGAACAAGTTTAAAGCATGAATGACAAGCACATCAAAAAATTTACAGTGCTCCTATTAATACAGCCGTTTATAATCACCATTGATCGTTATGTTCACACCACACCATCCTCTCTTACCCAACACATCATCCTCCCTTCCCCACCACACCATCCTCACAGCAGCTCCATATCAAGACTTTCCTGCTTAGGGAAGCCTTTTTTCTTCCACCTCCTTACCATCCTTACACTTTCTTTCCACAACGTCAGTGCCTTCGACTCATTGTCTTCACACTTCTCCATCGAACACACCCTGTTACATCCCTTCACCATCTTCTCTTTTGTCCTCCTCATCGAGATCACGTGAGCAACAATATGGCGGGCAGAGTTGATGACGTTGGAAGGGGATCCAAATGCGTTGTCGTTGAGAGGGACATCGGGAATAGAGTTGACGTTGAAGAGTTCGTAAAACTTCATGCTTTTGCGGGGGTTCGTGACGTCACCAAGTGTCGACTCCTCTTCCTCGTAACTGCTGCTCTCATCTGATTGGATGTTGGAGGATGACAAACGTTTTGGATTACTTTTGAGCACTTTGTTCTGCCACGCCTGCACTTTGGACTGAAGGTGGTGAGATGATGATGTTGGGAGAGTGGTGAAATGATTTAAAATGTCAACCATTTGTGGTACTTACATGGAATATTCTGATCACAAGGAGTCCCTCATCGACAGTCAAATTGTCACACAGGGACTCCAGGGCCATGAGCATCTGCTGGTGCTGCTGCAGCTGTGTAGCTTTCTGCTTTTTTTCTGCAAACTTACCACACCTTTCATCATTTCGCTGGCATTTTCCTTCACACACTTCCCTGAAGAAGTTCTGGTTGGAATTGAAGTTGTCGTAGCAGCCGTCTAGTTCCTTACTCACTAGCCATGAGTACTTCTCGGTGAACTGCCTGTGAGCCACTTTTTCTACCAGTCTCATCTGCAGGAGTAGGGTGGGTTGTGAAGAGGAGGGTTTGTGAGGATGGTTGTGGAGAACGGGTTGTGAGAGGTAGATTCAGAAAAGGGGGTTGTGGGAAGGGGATTGCGAGGAGGGGTTTATGGGAAGGGGATTTCATACCAAAATATTTCAACACCTACCGCATGCTTGACTTCGCCAACAAAGACTTCTGTAGAGGCATTCTCTTCTTTCTTGTTGTAGTACTGCTTTTTCATCCGTTTTGTCAGTTTTTGGGAATAACTGATGTAGTAGGGTTGTTGAGGTGATGTAGAATACAGAGAAGATGGCTGATGCGGTTGGTGCACTGTCGACAAGCTGTTGACGGTTTACAAGATTAAAAAAAATTGACGTTGGTAGAACTTGAATCACGACTAACATCACAAGGTGAAACGCTCATTATATACCAACTATATGACGAGGAGGAAGAGAAGGAGAAGAAGGAAGAAGATGGTGATGATGATGATGAGGATGATGATGTTTAATTAGGTCAATAAACAATATTAATAAATAAAAATATTTATAATTGATATGAATAAAATAATATTTAATTTATTAAAATAATTAGTCGATATAAATTTCATTTTCTTTAAAAACTATAAATAAATATATTAAATTGGATTCGGAAATCGAATGACAAAAGATAATGAAGGTAGAGCAATGAGAAAGCTTATATTCTGCAAATGTTAGGTGCAAACAAAAATCGATAAATCTAATCGAGAATAAAATATTCGAATTTTGGATTTATTGAAATATTTAATTTATTGAATTAGTTTTTAATTTATTTTATTTTTATTTGATTAGTTTTTAATCTATTTCTTGCAACCCTCAAATTGAATTGATCTACTTTTGCACTCAGCTCTCAAAAATAAAAATTATATTCCACATTATTTATAACTTAATTCAAAAATAGAATTAAAATAATCACAATCGAAATAGAATCCCTCATTACGTCATCGAAGGTAGGTGAGTGTTCTTTGTGGAATTTTTTTGCTTGGCTAGTTTTTCCGTATGTTATCGTGACTAGAATAGATTTGAAAGAGAATTAATTGAAAGCCTCTTACTTTGATTTTATAATTGAATCTAAAAATATACTTTATTAGAATATTTGAAAAATTAAAAAGACCTGAAATCGAACCCAAGACGAAAATTTACATTGTTCACGTCGTTAACCACTGCACTACAAAAACTTGGAAGCGGAAGTGAGGGCCATGAAAAATTAATGATATTGATCACGAGGAGTATGTATTAACTAGCACGAGCCAATAGAGGAAGGTTTATCGAATAAAAGTGGAAATAAGATTGAAGTAATTATTGTGAGAAATAAAAATATTCAGGGGATAGTTTTTCTCAATTGTTTAAGTTATTGATCTTTATAATAACTTTGAGTCGAAATGGAGATTTTGTCGGTTGGGTTGTTGCTTCAGTTTCTGAGCCACATTCACACCCAGCCTCTCAGTAACAACCCTTCTACCCTGCTACCTACTACGCCCCTACTTACCACTTCACCACCCACCACGTCATCACCTTCCACCACGTCATCACCCTCCACCGCATCACCACCCCCCACCGCATTACCTAATACACCACCACCTACCACACCTCTCTACCCTCCGACCTTCAACATCGCCCAAAACAAACCAGTCTTCTCTGATATCCTTCCTTGTGGTTTTTCCCTTCCCACCACCTTTTGTCATCCCTCCGTCCATCCATCTGAAGATTGTCTACCCATTAACTGTTCTCAAAGCTGTCCACATAGGTAAGGAGGGATGGAGTTTGAGAGAAGTGGTGAAAAAAAGGATAGGTTGTGGTGGGTGGGAAGAAGAATGGTGGGGAAGGCTGGTTGAAAAATCAAATAAACATGTTGAAACTTTCTGTATTAATCCATTAAAACCAAAAATAACACATTCCAGGTCACACACACCCACCCCTCTCTCCCTCCTCTCCCCATCCCTCATCAACCAATGCGTCAAAGCCAATCAAGTGTATCCTTTACACTTCAATGGTTTTTGGGGTTGAGGGTTTTAATTGCGATTCATTGTCACAAATCTAATTGGTTATAATAAGCGGGCATTACTTCAGCTAAAACGTTTCAACTATTATGCACTTAGGATCCCTTTGTGTTATATTATTGGTAGTTTAGTATATATTGTTAGTTTGCTTATAATTACTTCCCGGTAATTAAAATGTTCTAGAACTTCCGAAATTGGTGGTATATAAGGAATGTACCTTTGTGAGGTTTGATTCAAGTGGATGCTTTTAGTTTTTATATTGTTGGATTAAGGTTTGAATCAAACACTTTTATTAACTGAATAATAATACGAAGCTTTTCGTTAGTTGAACTCACATTATCAAGTATACAAACTTAAAGACGTTGTTAACTGCCATGGTAACATCATTTAATATTATTTCTATAACGCTTGACAAGAATCATGTAAGTAAAATTTTAAAATATTGAAATAGAATTAAATCAAAGCTGTAAAAATAAGTAAAGTAAATAACTTTTTAGAGACATCTTATTTATGTTTTGTATAGCAATTAAACTTTAAAAACATCAATTGAGGATCCATACATTTATTTAAAAGAAAAGCTATAATTTTCGATAAGTATAGCCTTATCACGAAACGTTAGCATGCATTTTTTTTCATCTGACCACATAGTTTCTTTTAGTTTCACCGATGTACTTGTTCTCGCAAGAGCACACTCCTTTATAAATGACATGGTGGTGATGACTCAGTTTGTCTTTGATGGGAAACAGTGAACGGACTTTTGTGGTGATCTAAAAATATGTCACTTTTATACTGAAACCGGTGAATTCTTCAATAGTTTCTAGGTACTATCTTATTATTTTCTCATTCTTGGGGCAGAACGGCAACTTCATACGAGCGTTAATTCTATCTTCAAACATCCATTTCGGTATTAGAAAATCATTCTTAGAAGACATAATTTTACAAGTTGATTCGAAATAAACTTAATACTAGAGCCAGCTCTAATAAATTTTTGAAGAAAAGTTCACTTGATTTCTCTGCTACCTGGAGATTAACTGTGCCATCTTTGTTTCTCAATATATGAAAATCCAGAAATTTTGATCGATTGACTTTAACAGTTGATTTGATGTTGAATGCATTGAGAGCTTCGAAAGGTTATCTCCTTCGAACACGTGTCATCTGCGCATCTGATGCCTTATGATGAAAGCTTCGTATTATTATTCAGTTAATAAAAGTCTTTGATTCGAATAGTTTTTGTTGATAGGCTTGTCTAGTTAATCATATGCAGATCATGCACATATATTAAAACATATTGGTTTGGTTGTGTTTATTGCTGTTAATTGCTTGCTTTTGAAGGTTTTGTTTAACACAAGAACCTGTGCTGACATTTTTCAATATTTTGTATTGGATTTATTGAAAATACACACATACACTTAAACCACGACATACAATTCACACACACAACACAAACACACCAAAAAAGTAACAAGCTTGGCATTCTTGGGAGGGGGATGTGATGTTGTGATCAACACGTACAACACACACATAAACACATCTCTAACACTGTCTCTCTGGCTTAGACCCTCCAAACTAGATATTCTGCAGTTTGTCTACTTGTGCTGTTGTTTGTTTTAGAAAAAAATTTCCTTATTTTTGTTGCCATTGTTTTGTTTTCATGTTGCAGACATTTCGATAAGTTCCAGTTCTCCACCAAACAGGACAATCTTTGAGAGCAGAAGCGCCACTTTAGCTTTGAAACTCTATTTGAACTCCTCCTCTCTGTTCTTCTCCTTCAAAACATATCAAGCTGATTGGATGACCTACAATTTATCGCTCCTCCCTCTTTCTTGGTCCTTCGTTGTTCTGCAGGTACTGTGTGTGTAAGGGGTGCACAAAATATTAAAAATAGAAAAAATAAAAAAAAAAAAATAATAATTAAAAGAAAAAAAAAGTCTCAACAACAAACCAATCCAGACCTACAGAACCAGACTAACCTTCTTTTTGAACTCTTCTGACCCCTTGATGTCATATGATCTTGGATCAAGGGTTCAAGGGATGGTGGGAGATGTGGTAGTTGGAAATTCATTTAATGGTGGGTGGTCTTTTTGCATGTTTCATCCATCGTTTTAAAAATTTCTTTTTTCACCACAACCAGGAAACACACCATTCATCGGAAGCATGTCTCAACTCAAAATCTTCGCCATGCTACTGAGTGACAGAGAGGTAAAAATACTGCATGGATACAATGACGCATACACACGTATACAAGCAGAATGTCTTTGTCCTGAGTCTCATCCTGTGCAGAAGGGCGTGGAGTGTTATGACTACAATAATGGTGGGTGAGGTGTGGTGTGATGGGTGAGGTGTGGTGTGATGGATGAGATGTGGTGTGGTGGGTGTAGTGGAGTGGGGTGGTGGGATGTGGTGTGTATTGTGGTGTGGTGGAGTGTGATGTGGTGGTAAGAGTGTAATACAATGGACAAAACCATCAAACCTCCCTATGACCCTTCTTGCCCAGCAAGCACACCTAGGGTGGCAGCAGACAGCCACCCGTTAGAAATGGTAAACGATGGAAGTATACTGACATTTTTCATGAGTAACGTGGTGATGGACGGCAACGTGAGGGTGGTGTTTGGAGATTCTTTCGAGGTTGTGTGGTTGTGCGTGCACTGCTTTGTTTTTATTTTATTATCAATCAGTGTAAATCAATTTTAAATATTTTATATGAGAATATAATTAAATTTGATTTCGTATTTATTATCTTTTCTTTCTCACTAATCTAGGTATTTTTCGTCAAGATCTTCTTCCGCTCAAACACACCCTCCCACGTCACCTTGAGCAAGAAGGACAACCAATTAGAGTGGAGTATTTGGCAGGTGTGGTCAGTCAAATGCGAAGATCATGAAATGCCAGAAAATGGTCCTTTGACATCATTTGACAGCTTTAATTGCTTGTCCTGGTGAGGAAAGGGTTTAGTGGAAAGGGCGTGGTTCAAGAATTTACAAACACATCTCACTTGCATTTATTGAATGTTCGACATTGGAAGCTTTCAATAAAACTGAAACATCCTCCTTCCAGCTCACCTTCCGACCGAATTTTGACCTTCAGTTCTATGTCCTCTAAAAGGCCTGAAAAATCTGAGTCATTCAACTTTAGAAGGGCATCAGAGGTCAAGGTCACGATGAAAGGTCACTGGGAAAAGCTACTACAAAGGCAGAAATACTTTGCTATAGAAGAGATTCTAGTGATTGGCAGGTGAGTGGGTGGAGTTACAAAGATGGGTGAAGTTTGAGTGGCATAGTTTAAATATAAACATGCAACAAATGAATGCTCCAGATGCGACTGTCATGGCCACTCCTCTCTTTGTGACACCTTCTCTTTGCCTTACAAATGCTCATGTAGGGGAGGGCATAGAGGTAACCAGGTATTGAAGTTCTTCCGGTTTACTTTTCAATCTTTTTCAACATAGATTAGCAGCAATGACTATCCTACTGCAGTGTGATGCATGTGATCCCTTATACAACGACAAGCCACCAATCAGAGGACAGCCCTGCAGGAAGTGCCAGTGTTTTGACCATGCCCATAAATGTTTCTACAACCAATCAATCGACGCTTTTCCAAATGATGATTTGTTAGGAGGAGGGGGAGTTTGTGTTGATTGTAAGCACAACACTACAGGGCAAAGTTGTGATTGGTGTATTGACGGGTTCTTTCGGAAAAAGGGGAGGAGTTTGAAGAGAGAAGATGTGTGTGAGGTGTGTGCGTGTGATGAAGAAGGAAGTGAAAACCCTGGTGTCTGTGAGAAGGTTTCAAAGTTTTTCCAATTCAACATCAAAATAAATTATTCCAACTCAACTCGGTAGGTGGGAGGCCAGTGCAGATGCAAGAAACACGTAACCGGAAGAAGATGTGATAAATGTGAGAATGGTTACTTTTGGTCTGAAAATGGATGTATGGAGTGTGGTTGTAATTTGGCGGGAAGTGTTAATGGCACATGTGAGAGGGGGATATGTGTGTGCAAGTCACATGTGCAAGGTGGGTCTCATTATTTCTATTATCTTTTTAAATTTTTATTTAATTTTATCATTATTATTATTATTTTTATTATTATCTTTATTATTATTTTGTTATTAAAAATATCTTCAACCCCTCCACACCAGGACTAAAATGTGACAGGTGCTCAACAGGATATTACGGACTGACGTCTGCCCAGGGTTGTACCCAGTGTGGCTGCCATCCTCAAAGATCACAGACTGCCACATGTCACCCTCTCAAAGGACAGTGTGTGTGCCACAGTGGATTCGAAGGTGCAGATAGGGGGGGAGAGGGGGAGAAGTGTTTTTGTGGGTGAGGGTGTGGATTGGTGTCATGTGTTGTTGGGGTTTTTGGTGTTCTTGTTTTGATAAGCGATAATAAAACAGGAAGAAGATGCGAAGAATGCATGGATGGCACTTTTATTCTGCAGACGTTGCAGGTTAATTGTTGTGCCTTTTAATGATCACACCACGATACGACA